>JAPMUY010008928.1:0-20000 GCA_026901105.3 Galaxias olidus
GATCCAGCTGGTAGAGCTCCACCTCCCGCACACGCTCCGGCTCCTTCCCTCCCAGAGAGGTGACGTTCCACGTCCCCAAAGCCAGCCTCTGTCACCCGGGTCCGATCCGTCAAAAACCTCGGCCTTCACTGCCACCTTTCTGGCAGCGCACCCGACCCCCTTGGTTTTTCCCGCGGGGGGTGAGCCCACAGGACGGAGAAGAAGAGATGTTGGTGTTGTCCACGTTGCTTTTTCGGGCTATGCCCGGCCGGGCTCCGTGGCAAGCCCAGCCACCAGGCGCTCGCTGACGGGTCCTCCTCCTGGGCCTGGCTCCAGAAGGGGACCCCGGGCTTCCTCCGGGCCGGGTATCATCCTCTCTTGTAGTTCTATTCATGAGGGTTTTTGAACCATTCTTAGTCCGACCCTCGCCCGAGACCAATTTGCCATGGGAGACCCTACCAGGAACACAAGGTTCCAGACAACACAGCCCCCAGGTTCATAGGGACACATAAACCTCTCCACCACGATAAGGTGATGGTTCCCGGAGAGGAATTTATCGAAAGTAGAATAGCTAAATGACACGATGTCTTACCTCTATCTTGGTGCTAGTTGGCTTTATGGGGGTAGTGGTTGGGGTACAGCTGTTGAGGTTCCTCTCTCCAAACACTGGCCGAGGGGTTCTGCACAGAGCCGACAACTCCTAGACACACACACACACACACAACATGATACCACCCGTCAACAAAACAACACCTATTTTTTGACCCTATATAGACCGTTCCTGTAAACGTGACTACACTGAAGGACAGAAAACCTTTTGAACCCCGGTGTAAAGGTTTTTGGAGGAAAACCCCCCCGACAATTCAACCCAGTGCAGACACCTTAGTGTGCTTGGTGCGGCCGGTGGACTTGACGAGAGCGGACGCTCTCTTCACCATTGGTTTCCCAGAGTTGGAGGCAGAGGAAGAGGAGGAAGAGGAGGAGGGCTGCGGTGGCTGTTGCGGAGGAGGTAGAGAAGTGGTAGAAGTGGGCCTGGGTGTCCCCTGTTTCCCGTGTGAGGTGCTCGCTGGTGCCCCCTTTGAAGCTCCACCAGCTCCACACTTCTGGTTGTTCTTTTGCTTCACCACCTTCAGCAGCTGGATCTGGGTGTCAGCCGTGCCCTGGGCCAGTCCGAAGTCTACCAGGGAAAACCTACACACACACACACACACACACACACACACACACACACACACACACACACACACACACACACACACACACACACACACACACACACACACACACACACACAAAAAAAAAGAGAAGATCAGTTATTTGTCTTACCAATGCTCAGTTCTGGTCATGTGTTGGAGAGGTAGAGAGCTTATACTCACGTTTTGTCATGGCGGTTGTAGAGGAAGTTGCTGGGCTTGATGTCTCTGTGGATGATGCCAAACTGGTGGATGTGCTTCAGGGCTTTTAGCAGGTGGTAGATATAGCGGTGTGCCTCCTCAAAGCTCAGGGACGCCACATTCTCCTGGACATGACGACAACACAACTTTTTATTGGGGGCACTTCACAAACACATGCATGCCATTACATCGGTTAATTAATCCTAAAATTGTCCTTTTTATTTTTGATTCCAGTGTAACGAACAAAGTAAAACGTAAGAGAGACACAAAAGTCTAAGTATTATTACAGCAACAGAACACAAGTAGCTGACCAAAAGCGCCGTGCAGGCGTGAAGGCATTCTCATTGGCCGGTGACTCACCACAAAGTTCTGGTGCTCCATATATGGCATGACGATCACCACGTGATCGTCTTTCCTGAAGCAGTAGGTCACGCCCATGACGTTCTCTCTCCCACTAGAGATGATCAAAACAAAAGTACAAAAGTACTTTGAGACTTTTAAATGGTGCAGTCTGTTCATCGATTCAGGACTAATTTCTCACTTGGCCAATGTCAGACTAAAGCAGTAAAGAACTAAACAAAAATCTGTCTGTACACACCTAACACACCGAAATTCATACAGCGAGGATGACATTCACACAAACCCCGACATGCTTGTCAACAATTAATACATTTGCATAGCTGTAACTTCAGTCATCAAATTATACGGCGTGCATGCGCGCTTTACAGCATTATGCTATACTGAGTCAAGTAGACAAACTGTACTCAGTGGAAAGAGAGTGACTACCTGGGTTTGGGATTGACTACTGCTGGGTTCACACATACTATTAATGCAAGAATTCAGACTACTACACGTCGTTTAGATAAAAAAAACACACACTAAATGAGATCGTAATAGCTGCATGAGCCGGTGTGACCAGTCGACGGTGCAGGACTCACCCAGCCACGGTGAGACACTGGAGTTCTGCGGCGATGCGGACCGGGTGGCTGGTGGGGATGAGGTGCTTCAGGGCAAACCTCTCTCTCCTGCCGTCAGCCATCTGAGCCTCGCCCAGGTACACCGAACTGAAGGTACCTGGCGCACACGGAGCACGGCGCGGAGAAGAGAAGCAGGAGTCAGTGTTGAACGGATTCCAACGTGTAGTAGGCATAGGGAGAGGCCACACGTTTTCAGTGTGTAGTGAAGCCTCTAATGCACATTTATCATGTTTGAAATCTATAATTGGATTTATTTATCACTTTTGAAATGTATACATTTATGTAATTATCCCTTTTGAAAAGTAAAAATGTATATATTTATCACTATTATCTATTGATAGCCAAAAACGAAAAGTGTTAAATCAATTTAAAAAGATCTAGCTACCTTCTCCAATTTTATCTATGATGCGGAACACCTTGGAGAGCTGTGGGACTGCTTCATATAGGTACTCAATGTCCATCTCAACATCTCCTGGGAAATGTAAAAATTACAGTTTTACTCCTGTATATCCTGTTCATCATCACAAACAAATTAAGATTGACAACTGATTATGGGCCTTCAAATGACAATTGTTGGCTAACATTAACTAAAAACGTATGAAGGAAGCGGTGGTTTTCATTTTGAAGCAAACATTAAGTCATTCAACTACATATGACCAAAATCCATCATATTGTTTTAAGATATTTACTTCAGAGTTTATGTCAACAAAAAAATCCAACTCACTTGATATTTTACTTCGTCCATTGCCCTTAGCAGCTTTAATGTGCCCCTCTGGACTTGCGATCCTTTCTTCACTGCAGACTGAAGCAGACACCTCCATCTGGGTAAGCTGAGCCTGGAGTGCGATAGTTTTGATGAAAGAAAAGAAAAGAAGCATTAAAAAATGTGTAACTTCAGTGGTTAAGTTAAAGATATGTAATGCTATGTCATTACAATAAGTAAGCTAGTGATATAATGAATTATCCTGACAGTCCAGAAATTAGGCCTTAATGTAATGTATAAACGCTTTTGGATGAATTATGAACATGATATAAGTTTATGATGTTTTTGCAAAGCAAAGTATAAAATGTATGCTGAATCTGTTTTCACACGCACAGTGTTAAGTTACCCCCGTGGATAGTCATTGCTCCTTTGCAAAGTGGTGCACTGCAGTTTGTATATATACCTACTATGTACTATATAATACGTCCTATGTAGGGATAAGCAATGCATTGCACATAATTTTCCTAAAATACATTCGGGGATAACCCCACAAAGTATATGGAAACCTTTAGCTAACTTTAACTAGCCAACGTTACTAAGCAACTAACTTACCTTGTTCACTTCAACTGTGCAATTTAGACTTTACCCTACAATGTCATGTAACAGCACTGTCTATCATATAGCAAAAGCTCTATGATGGCTATAAAGCTTTCTAAATAAGAAACAAAATAGTATAACTCGATGCCCACCACTGATAAGTCCTCGTAGCTTTTCCGCCAACAAACTCCGCGCTAAAAAGTGCACTACGTAAGAGTTGTCGGTAAAGGCGGACCAGCAGTAGCAGCGTCGATCTCGGAGAAGAGGTTCTGCGGTATTGACGTATGTACGCTTTTTATAATGCAAAGATGTAAACAAAACTTGGAGAGCATGATTTAGGCCTACTACATTTCCATATTCTGTCAGCGGCCTTTTATTCTTGTTTTGTCAGTTAATTTGTCAATTATTTGTTTAGACTTTGTATCGATTTTATTTAAACTTTTCACAAAGGTTGAAATCGACCTCTACGAGCAACGCTTCTCCCACAAATTTGATTGGTGGAAACGATAATGCAAAAAAATCAAAAGTGCCCCTCCAGACCACAAGATTATACATATCAGGTTTATATATTATATATAGCCTACACATAGGCTATATTGATGTGTTCAATACTTTTTATATATTGATTCCACATTTTGCCAACAGAGGGAGGTGTTTTTAAACTTTTCATCAACAACATATGACGAAAAGCCTTAGGGATGGAAGTTTAGACCTTAGAAAAACTTAAACGATGGTTGAGACAGTTTGGTCTATTTGCTAAAATACTTAAATTTATACTGATGTATCAATTCAGTCCAAGAAAAAACTGTTTTAGTTAGGCCTACACAAGTACTGAACAAAAAAAAAAACATTGCCTATATCTAAGTTGCCGAACTGCTATTCGTTTAAATTATTTAAATCCTCAAATCAAACCTGAAATTTTCTCATGCTTCATTATTAAAAGTTAACTATGCTGCAACACAAATGTGTATGTAGCCTACATTTAGCAGGTGGGATCAACGTTATTTTTGATTTAGCTTATCACACCAACGTATTTGTTAGTGTAAAAAATAAAAGGTTCTGAACTAGTTGTTTCTATATGGTGGGCTTCTTTTTACTTCACGCGTTTCCACGGAGCCAAATGGTAGCCTAGATCAGCCCTACAGTAATTCCTTGACGTCACTTGGTGGCTCCCTCACGGTCCACAGTTGTGGCAGAGAGAAGCGGTACAAAACGAACACTGAGAGTGAACAAGAAGTGTATGGAACACCAGATTCTTTATGGACGTCAGGGCTTTATAGATGTGTTTCAATTGACGTAAAGGTAAGATATTTAAATCTGTCAACATCTAGCTACACGCTGTTTGGGAAAAATGTATTTTGGCCTACTGCGCATATACACTCATGAATTGCATCCACTGCCAGTGCGCTCTTTAATCGTCAATGATGCAGGTGATAATCTATAACATTTTTAATTTAGAGATGTTTTATATATTTGACTAAAATGTGTTTTCTTTATATAAGAATTTTAATTGACATTAAAAACATATACATTAACTGTAAACTACGTGAACAACAATATCTCCTATTATAATACCTTTTATAAATTGTGTTACCATTAAGATCATTTCTACAAAGCATTTGTACTCGATATTTTCTCATGATGTGAGGCACTATTAGGCTTTTTTATTGTCAGCCTTCAATATTTCCAGCACTGTTACAATATGTTCTCCTACCTGTTACCTAAACTACCAACCTACATAGCTAGACCTGTCTACCTACCTACCTACCTACCTACCTACCTACTAGACAGACTAGCTAAACAGATAGACAGACAGACAGACAGTCAGACATTGTGTGTGTGCGTGTGTGTGTGTGTGTGTGTGTGTGTGTGTGTGTGTTTGTGTGTGTGCCTACATGTGTGGGTGGTAGCCTACACATACTGATATATGTCATCACTTATGATAATAAAAAAAAGTTGTAGTGCGGTTTCCTGTCTTACACACAACGGAATATCAATTAAGGTCCTTACTACCCAATGACATCCATGGATTGCTGGAAGTCCATAATGAAATACACAGACCGTGAACCGCTGCCTTGACTAAAAAAGCAAATAAGGGTCACCATGTTTGAATAGTCATGGTTCTGTGTTGCTACGCAAATAACAAAAATAATTTAGATTAAGAAACAGTCCTTAAGTAAGGCTTTTTTATTTAATATTTTTCTTGTTACAAATGCCATTGTTTGAAGGCAGCGAATGCCCTCATAAAGTATACATTAGTAGTATTGTATCTGATGAGAGTGATGACAGGACCACAATTTGGTCGTGAGCTCTCCCTGTAATTAGAGGCATTCACAAACCAGTCTGTCCTGACTAGATTGTAATCTACTGTTCCTCATGTTTCAAGTCCCAGAGGTCACATTCCCAGTGTGTCCCCAACCCCCGCCTTCTCTCCCCTCCGCCAACACATCTACATGACATATCTGAAATTTACCGGCCCTCCAGGCACACTTCCCCCTTTCGCTTTTTCTTGGAACAAATGTATTTTTCGAAAACTCATTTCATCTCCCTCCCCACACACACACACACACACACACACAGTGTCATGGAAACTCAATTTACAGGAAACCAAGACAGCGTTTGTTTGCGAGTTATTTTACGGTGTTCTGCCGTCGAAGCCACCGTAGGCGCGGGGTCGTGGAAGGTGAGCTCTGCCGGGTCGCCTGTCTCGCCCGGAGCACGCGCGGCTCCGTCAGCGAGGTGAGCAGAACCACGCAGGGCTAGAGGGGTCTGGAGGGGTCAGCGAGTGGGGAGGGGGGGGCTAAAAGTGCTGGCCATCTGGCCCTGGGGGGGGGGGCTGGTTCCTCACTGGCTGCCTGCCTTTGTTCCGCGGAGAACTATTGTGAGTTAATCTGGGGAGGAGATAAGTAGTGACACTGGGTCTGCCTGCATGCCACCCCTTCAGACCCGTCAGGTTTTCTCTCTCTATAGCCTTGAAGGAGACATCTCTCTCTCTCTCTCTCTCTCTCTCTCTCTCTCTCTCTCTCTCTCTCTCTCTCTCTCTCTCTCTCTCTCTCTCTCTCTCTCTCTCTCTTTGCTCATCCCAGCTTAATTCCAAGCTGGGTGGTAAGGGTCTCAAGATGTCTTTTGTCATTTAGTCCCGAAGGTTGACATGTTTGAATCATCAACCAAAATATTTCTCGCTGCCTGCTCTTATTAAATAATTACCTCTAATTATCTAATTGAATAGATCAACGCAATAATATTAGCAAATATATAGAGAAGTTTATTTAATTAAATTAATCAATATCTCTCATGTTATAGATAGAAGTTAAGTGATTATAAGAACACACACACCACTGTGTGTTGTATCAGGATTTGGTGAATGGGATAGGCTTGATTACATAGATATTCTGTTTGTTATGCACCAGCTGTATTTGTTAACAATGAACTTGATAAGCCATCTCTGCTATTTAAGATAACATATCTCCCTATTAACATGAGCCACCATGTTTCCAAAGTGTTTAGTATTTTTATTTAGACCTTTTTAACTTTTTGACCTTCTTTGTATCTCTGCTTGCCACAGGTCTATGCTCCGAGTGCCTTTTAAAATACTTACATTTTATCCCAAAAATAATGCCTATTATGGTTTACAATCTATGTCTGTGACACTGGTAACAGAACAATAATTGTTCTTACTTTTAGTTTTTTAAGTGTGGTCCACACAGCCACCATTTGGGCTGTGCTGTTTCTCTGAGCCCTATTCTTGAAGGGAAATGGTTTTCTTGAAAGCCGCTCCATATTTCCTGAGAGCTCTCTCCAGAATGAAACAGACTACCATTGCAAATCTATTCTTATTTTAGGCAGCTGTTGCCAGGGTAACAGCCTGATGAGCAACGTGCCCTAGTCGCAGAGATCTGTCCATTTATCGTTTGGAACTAAAGTCTCAATCTTTCAGTTATTATGTTTCGCCTCTTGGACTAACAGCTTGAAATGGTGTCGCTTTGCCTCAAAACCCTGAATTCAATTATAACCGCATTTTCTTCACCCACACACACGTACACACACACGTACACACACACACACACACACACACACACACACACACGCTCGTGCGCGCACGCATCAACTCAAACATACAAACATCCTCCATCACAATATTTTGACAAACAGGAGTGTAGTTCTTGACTCTGACATGAAACCTATGCCATAACAGAAGGGCATCCATAACAATGGATTACCTATACTACAGAGGCTTCAGTTTGCAGTTTGCCAGAAGCAAAAACAAGTGAATGAGGATAAATCTATCAGTGCATTTACATGGGCTACTAATTTCGAAGTGCATCAGACAAGAAAACACAACATAAACGTTATCCTTGATTAAATGTAATGCAATGCCTGAATTATTATTATTTTTTTTATCTTAAATGCCATTGTCCTATTGCATAGAGTGTATTGCCAATCTTAGCTGGCTTTTCCCATCAAGAACACAGATGGAAGAGAGGCCAAACTAGTAAGTGGGAGAAACCCCTGCCGTTGTCCTAACACCTTTTTGACTGGCATGACACGGCACCCTGGGAAACAGGTGGTCGCCAAACCGCCATCATTCATCAGAGTGTCAAGACAGCATCTTAATTGAAACCCTTGTAGCGCCGTGCTATTGATCATGTGAGGCTGTTTTTGTGAGGTTTTCATTGGGTCTCATTATATGACATTGTTAAAACATTGCAATATCCAATCCCATTTATTTTTGTGTGTAGGGCAGGAAACAAAATTCATGAGCGGCGATCGAAAGCTTGTTGTGCCTCCTTTTCTTTTCATAAAAGCTACTGCGATGCTATTAACCCCGTTCTCCTGAGTCTAATCAAAGGCCAGTGTTGCAACGCCCCAGCATGTTGGCCGTAAGCGACTTTGTGTTTTTCTAATTAAAGATTTAACGACAGAAAGCAGCGACTGAGTCTCTCAGACAGTCGAGACAAAATGTTGCGGCATCACTACGAACGCAGAGAATTCTCCTTCTGACTGCAATTGTACCCACCAAGCAGCCTTCCTTCTGCTTGGACGCTTGTAAACTTTTAACCTTTCCCTTTTATGAGGGTCAAGAATACCAGGAACCTGTCTCCATTGTTAGCTCTGTGTAAAAAAAAAAAAAAAATAAAAAAAATAAGGGAAATAAAAACATTGCCCCTGATGGTCATTGTATTATTCAGAGGCCCCCAAGAGCAGAATTAGTCACTCACATGTCTTACATTTGTGATGTTTTAATCGGGGATGTCTGTACATTTTTGTGCTTTTTTTTTCCTCAAAGTTTTGGTACTTTGATTAGAAGAGTCTTGAGCCCCTCATGCTTTATGCTTCTATTCTATTCAAACATTAAAGTACTATTTTATTAAATGAGGGAATGTTTTCTGTATTTCCTGCCACAAAGAAAAACATAGATTAAGAAAATACTGTTCTCTCTTGGTGTTTGTGGTATCTATAATTTTCAGTAGTATTGAACAATTAGTCAGGAGATTTTTCCAACATACTTCTCAACACATACTGATTAGTTAATGTTACACTTGTATTTACACAAATATTTGGCTAGCAATGACCAAGCCCCCCTTAGAAATGCAGCAGACGAGCAGGGAGAGATAGTAGATAAGGTGTTTTGGTGGGGGATGAGCTGGAGAGGTGCAGGGAGGAGGGGGGAATCCGAGGGAGGACAATCCAAGCAGATGTGGGAGTGATCGGGAAAGAAACAAGACAGCTGGAAGTGTTGTGATTTCTCAAAAGGTGGGGGTGGGGCGGGGGGGGGGGGGGGGCAAGAGGGAGGGAGGGAGGGAGGGAGGGAGGGAGGGATGCAGGGTGTGCAAGGACCCAAACTGTATGTACTGTATGACAGGAGTAGGACACTGTTGCGCAATTGGATCACTGTCGGCAATTTCACAAAAGGTAGTGCCCCTCCCCCAGCTGAAAGGAGATGTCAAAGGTCATTGACCTCCTCCATTTATGTGCATTGATCCCTCTGCTGGATGTAGGGCTCCTCCCGCAAAAAACTCTGGGATCAGCTGCTATGTCTTACTTTCAGTCGTGGGATTAGTGACACCCAATCCCTTTTACGTAGAATAATGTTTGCAGCCTTCTTCTGGAGGTGACGAAAGACTGGGGGCCGATACAACCGTGCTATTATGTGTCATAGAAAGTGGAGCCTTTTACCCGGAGAGCCTTGCTTGTAATCATGGCTTTAGAGATGTGGAGGACTATTTTGGACTATTCTATTACAAATTGAGGTGTTAATGACGAACTCCATCTCAGTGGATTCTGTGTTGCTCCGTCTAACGGGGCGCTTTTATTTTGAAATATCATGTTGCGCTTGAGTGGACAGTTTTACGTACACTGCCTCACCTAATGCTCTGCCTCAATAATTCGTCACACCACTTTGGCCCCGACCATGAAATATGTATTTCGACAGGTGCCGCGTTGGTTTTGATTACGGGACTTTGTTGCCCCCCAAAACGTCTGACCGTGAAGTTGTTCTCATGGGGTGCGAGTCTCATTCGCGCCATGGTGTTTACGATGTCATCTGGAAAGCAGGGGAGGGGGTTAGGGGTGGGGGGGTGGGGGGGAAATGCTCAGGGAGACACCTCCCAACAGTGACGTCTGTCACAGCGCTGACGGATGCCACTTCCTGTCGTCCTGTTGCCCCGTTATCTCTCGTTCCTGGACGTGAAGAACAGGCCACTTTATCTGTGGTCAGTGTGGAATCCCTGACGGGTCCACACCGTACCCCCTTCCCCTCCTTATCTTCCCCCAAAGGCCTGTCACCTGGCTCAGCCACTTCCCCAGAGGCCTCTGCCCTCACTAGATTACATCTGGCAGGGGGGGGGGGGCTTAGGGGGGACAAGCCCTCCCTGGGTGTAGACTTGTGCGTCTCTTAATGTGTGCGAGTGTGTGTCTTGTAGGTGTGTGTGTGTGTGTGTGCGCGCGCGCGCGTGTGTGTGTAGGTGCGTGCGTTGATGATTGGAGCAGCAAGCACCTCTTGACTCTGCTCCGTGTCGTATCAAATTGACACGGAGAAGAGCTACTAAGCTCTTTCTCCTCACAGGGCGTTTGCCGGTAGGTGTCTCCCGGATAATCTAGGGGGCTGCCGAGGGCACAGCACGTTCTGTTCCTGGGTCGTCCCTCGCTCTCCTCACCAGTGGTGGTGGTGCCAGTCCTTGGAAGAACACGCTGCTCCGGTCTGAAAAGGATCGCACCCAGCAAGAGAGAGTCCTTCTGTTGGATTCAGAGCACAGCTCTGCGGCTTCCGCGCCACCCAGCGCTTCACAGGCCCCCCTGGAGGCTGCTTCCGCTCGGTGGCGTTTCATTCTGACTTGTTTTTGGGATTCACGTCCTTATAATGGTCATTGGGGGTGTGGTGTAGCACGTTAGTCTTATTTTGTGTACCTATATCATGGTAGTGGTACCACATGCGGCTCGCAAATGTACACACAGTGTCACACACACACACACACACACACACACACACACACACACACACACACACACACACAGTCACGCACACACACACACACACACACACACACACACACACACACACACACACACACAAACACAGGAGGCGACTCACACACCATGGGGAAACACCCCCACACTGTGTGTGTGTGTGTGTGTGTGTGTGTGTGTCCCTGTTCTCTGTGCCGCACGTTATTTTTATTCAACTTTTTCCAGGTTTTTGTCCCTGATTTGGGTTTTCCCGTAATTTTTTTTCCATGGACTGCAACCCAAGGACGCATTGCTGTCAGCCTGCCAAGGCCTTAGTGAGGCTGGGGCTGGGGCTGGGGCTGGGGCTGGGGGAGTGGGAGTGGGGGGGGGGGGCTATAGCTTGGAGCTGCCACAGTCTGTCCAAGGCCGCGGTGACCTGGACCTAGCCGACTGCAGTACGCGCTGTTCCAAGCAGAACAGGTCAACGGCTCTCTGTTTCGCCATATTTGTCTGACCTCATCTCTCTCTGTCTCTCTCTCTCTCTCTCTCTCTCTGTCTCTCTCTCTCTCTCTCTCCCTTTCCGTAACTGTCTGTCTTTTTGGCCCCTGCCCTTGCGTCCAATAAACACAGTGTCCCAACTAAAACGGCGGGAAGCATTTCGTCGCTTTGAAAGAATTATTGATCGGTCAATATAACAAAATTCATCCAAATAAAAACGTATTACAGGAATGTATTTGTATGAGTTGTTATAGCTCAGATTGTGAAAATGATTTGTTTGGCGCTATAGTTCAGGTAGCAGTGTGAAGCCAGCCAGCAGAGAGCACAGCCTCACACGGCCTCCCAGCTCTGACACGAACTAGTGCAAATATTGGCCTGCGAAGCACAATCTCTCTGTCTCTTCTCTGGTCTTCAAGGAGGCCTCCGCCACAGCCGTGGCTCATTGGAGGCCAGCCAGCCAGCCGGTCAAGCAGCCGATCTTCCTGACCGCCACAGAATGCTGTGCTCCGCTGTGTGGCGAACGCACGGAGAGCTCGGGGCGCCACCTGCAGATGTTGCTGCGGAGTGCTTTGTTTTCGGATACGTAGAATGTGTCAGTGCGTTTTATAGTTGGTCTTCTCTGTGCCGCCAGAGGCTTACAGAAAGGGAGGGACGTGTTTGCACCGAACAATGGAGGGGTGAGCTTCTTTTGTTTCCCAGCTGCGATCCACCAATCGGGAGCTTGGCCACTCATGAACCGATCCTTCCTGGAAGTCTGTGAGGACTTTTGCTCGGCTGGCAACATCTGCCCGGGAAAGAGATGCGTTCTCTCCCTAAGGAGAGGATCAATGCAGATGAAGTGGTGCTCGGCTTGAATGGGTCCGCTGTCGCCTTTTCTCGTTGCGCCCGGTGACCCCCCGTGCGTCCATTGTCCACGCTGAGACAATGAGAGAGAACCCGCGGCTTGCCTGCCTCTCGGCCCGGGTGAAGGTGCACTGATGGGATTTAAAGTGGAGGGAGGGAGGGAGGGGGAGGGCGCAGGAGAAAGGGAGAATAGCTGTCGCTGATGCGGCAGTGGAGGTGCCTGGGGTCAGGGAGACAGGTTTGATGGATCTAACTGATCGCCCACTAAGGACGTTTGGAGACTTGGAGGTTTGGAGGAACCGCCTTTGTCAGCCTGTCACTCAAACGGCTTCAAGGTGGCTGAGGATAAGGACTTGGTGTGTTTGAGAGGGGGTTGGGGATGGGGGGGGGGATGGGGGGGTGAAGGAAAAATAAAGAATAGAGGGATTCTATTGTGTGAGGTGCTTGCCCTTTAAAATAGAAGAAAGACTCTTTTGAGAAGGTCTCTCTACATGGGCTTGGTTGATCTCAGACATGGCTAATTCAAGTTTCTAAAACATCTCCTGCTGGATGAATGTCTCGTTTTGAAACGTCGCCTAGGGTGCCAAAATGGCCGGGGTCCGGTCCTGGTCTTGCCTGTTATATTTTGTCAAGCTTTTGTCTCGATTACACTGTGCCACTGGTATGTTGGTTTCTGTTTTAGAAAAGGTTTGAAAAACATTTGAAACAGGTTTCTGTGAATGACACACAGTCAGCGAAAGCTGTCGGCGAGGAGGATGGTTGGGGCCATAACAGCTCACGCCACCCAAATGTAAACACAAGCTGGTGACATTCCCACAAGCCTCCCGGTCCCTGGCAGGCTTGATTCCTGCCAGACGTTAGCCATATTACGCAGACAGGGTCGACTGCAGGCCAGGTCAGTCCCCGGATGCGGAACTTCGACCCCTCACCGCCGCGGTCATCTGATAGGTCTGAATAGCGTCCATGGTTTTGCCCCCGGCTCCACGCAACGCATTGGCCTTTTCTATTGCGCCTCATAAAAAACAGGCCTGTCTAAAGAGCAATTTAGGAACAGAGCTGGTCAACCATTAGGTTCTAAAGAGATCCATCATGCGTTATTGGTGGCTTGACTACTGACTTAACCACAGTTGAGCTATTCAATAGTTACCTTACTTTGCAAAACGTTGTTCTTGATGAGTTTGTGATGTCGCTTCGGATGCAATGTCATTATTACAGTATGACCGGAATGCACAAGTACATTTAAAATACTCAATACAATGAGCACATTTGTAGTGCAAGTAGAACACGCTGACGATGTATTTGAGAATGTTTCCCACGTTATGGCTTCTCATTTGAATCGGTGTCACCTGTGCTGTAGACCACGGCGTTGCGAGGTATAACGTTCTGTTGCCGTTTTAAAAGGGCACCAAAGGTCAGTGATACTTTAACGTGGTTTATTGTCAATTGCTGGGGCATTACCACAACAGTTAACTGATAAAACATTCACATTGCATACTGTAGTTATACGCTGATTACTCTAAGAATGCTTTTGAATGAGTCTTTTTTTTCCATTGTATATGTGTTCCCAATGCCTAGCATTGACCGTTCCTTGACCATTAACCGTGGCAGATTTACAGTTCCAAACAGAAAGACCTTGTTTTCTCATTCAATATGGCCGCCCTGAATAACTCCATAAACACATTCAGCTTAAACTTTCTATATGCTGCTCTGTTGTTTGCACCCAATGTGAACTAGCGTTCAACTCTGGGTGGCGTTGTAAAATGCAGATTGGGTTCACCTACAGGGCTTCCGTTTTATGACACAGCCACGAACGGCATTGTAAACTGTCGCTCATCCTTGATTTCCTTTCAGATATTGTGCCAGGCCCAAAACGAAATTAGGTTATGCAGTATGTTATTGATAAATAATTGTGTTGTTTGTCAAAATGAAAACTTTCGGCTCCTTCAAGTGTGCAATGTTGAACATAATTTTTGGGAGGGATATGAGGTATTCGTGAAGATTTATGAGGATTTTGTGGAGGCAAAACTTTCATTACATACTTTTGACTAAAAGTTTTCTTTTTATCAAACATGAACAGAAGCTAACAGACTAGCTAATGGAATCAGTACAAACATTTTATGAAATATCATGGATGTTTTAACTTGGTAAGATTAATAAGTATATGCATATGTATGCAATACCCTGTAATTTTTTTATTTATTTTCTTTTTCAACCGGCAGGTAAAGTTGTTAGATCATCAAATAATAAGTCGATATAATTCCCCCCCAAAAGAATTCTGAAAAATCTTAAAATAGTTGGCTTAGATTTAGTCGTCTATGCTTAAATGTTACCGGAAATCTTTCAGAGACCTTGCGTTCTCTTGCGGGGATGGAGTGTTCTTAAAGTCAGTCATTAGTTTGCGGTTGCACCAAATGGAATCCATTTTGGCGACTTTTGTTAAAAAACGATGCTTCCTTTGTTTTGGCTAGGGATTCAGTTTAAGGTTAAATGGCTTGCCCTTAAACTCCTCCAGCGGGCCCTGAGCGTGCGGCAAGGTCACCGCTCCAATCAACCCGGTGTGAACACAAAGCCGAAGTTGTCCCCTAATGAATTAGCCCCCGTCCTCTGGGGCGGAGGAGGGGGGGGGGGGGGTCACTGCCCCACCCTCCAGGCCCGCTCAGGCCTGCCGTAGCCTGCTGGCCTTTCACACTCTTGGCCCCTCCGTCCCCTCATTCTCCAATGAGTTTTATAACTGGACTGTAAACTTCCAGTGGCTTAATGATGATGACTTCTTCATCTGCCCAAATGCTCCTTTTGTCCCAGCCCCCTCCAGGTCCCCCCGTCCCCCCTGTCCCCCCGTGGTCCCCCCCCTCCCCTGCCTCTCACCAGTCACACCAGGTCTTAAACCTCGCTTCACCTCTCTTTATACCGCCCCAGCTAATCCTCCCCACACACGCTGCAGAGCCTCAGGCTCTTCTCTTCTCTCTCTCTCTCTTTCTCTTTTCTCTCCGGTCTTCTGTCTTTGGACTTAAACATTTCAAGTTTTAATTTCCTCCTTCCCTAAACACACACACTCACACGCACTCGCACGCACTCGCACCCACGCACGCACGCACGCACGCACGCACGCACGCACACACACACACACACACACACATCTCTCTCTCTCTCTCTTTCTCTCTCTCTCTCTCTCTGTCTGTCTCTCTCTCTCTCTCTCTCTCTCTCTCTCTCTCTCTCTCTCTCTCTCTCTCTCTCTTCCATTGCTGCCGACTTCAGCAATGGCATTCAGCTGTAATGCAGTTTCCTTTGTTTCTCTGGCCCTTGGCTAAAGGCCTAAATGGCCTCTGCTCATCTGTTAAGCTTACTAGCCACGATTTGCACTACAGGGCCCCAGCAGGCGGTCCCACGGGGTGAGCGGAGGAGGGGGGAGAGCTCCTGATTTGGGATTGAGGGAGGGCTTTTATAAGGAAATGAGAGAGCAATGCGCCGCCACTCTGCTCGTAACCGACGCCAGTCCTCGCACCTCACGCCGTTGGGTCGCCAGGCTGAGAGGTTTCCCGCAATGGGCTGCGGTTGTAGTCGTTGGCTTCGCTCTTGTTTTCCCTGGGAGTCGGAGCGGTTTGGCCCCGGCTCGGACCTGTCATGTCTGCTTAACACCTCGGGTCCCCCCCCCCCTCGTGACCTCCTCCCACAACCCACCTGGTTCCTCATCTCCTGTGTGTTCCCGTTGGGGAGCAAACGACTCAGGGTCACTTCCTGCCCGCTAGAAGTCAAAGCAGGATCACTTTGGCGGTGCTGTTGGCGGGCTGAGGTCGCCCGTCGCTCTGATTGAGTTGGAAACCATGGGCATTTTTTCAAAGCTACTACAGGCCCCTCTCAGTAATAACTTGCTACACCCACCATATCGGATCGACGGTTATAATCCGAAGAGGCCCCGTGTGATCCATGTTGTAGTCCAAGCTGCTCCATTCATCCGGCCACATGGGTCTTAGTGCTAAGCTGCTGAGTCAGATCTGAACCGAGAGACAAAAGCAAAAGGTCTCTCTGTGGGGTAATCTTCTGACGCAGGGGGGGGGGGGGGACCCCACCCCCCCCCCCCCCCCCCCCCCCACCCTCCGCGGTCCGTCCCGTGGCCCGTCCGTCTCTCCTTGTGCGGCGGTGGAAGGGACACTTCCCCTTTGTCAGGTCCCCTTTGGCCACA
Organism: Galaxias olidus; assembly: GCA_026901105.3. Taxonomy (NCBI): domain Eukaryota; kingdom Metazoa; phylum Chordata; class Actinopteri; order Galaxiiformes; family Galaxiidae; genus Galaxias; species Galaxias olidus. Next base: position 16,618 of record JAPMUY010008928.1, read on the forward strand.
GCTCAATGCAGCGTTGAGGGATGGCCTCTGAGGATAGCAGGCCTGGGGGGGCATTCAGGGACAGCTTCTTTGTCCTCCAGGCCAGGGTCTCTTTAAAAAAAAGGCCAAAGAAATGGAGGTTTTGCGGAGGGAGGGAGGGGGGGGGGGTTGGTCAATCATTATCTCCATTTCAAATGGGTTGTTTCGGAGCAGCCCTGTGTGTCAAAGTCAGGGGCTTCTGGGTCATTAATCACGCTCTCGGACAGCTAGCCGCCGCCCCCTTTCCTCCCCCGCTCACTCTCTCTCTCTCTCTCGTGGTTGAACTTGCGTTTTTATTGAGATCAGTGGCGGGCGGGTTGAGATGATTCAATTACAGTGTTGATATGATATACAGTATGATGTATAAAATACTGTACTTTATTCATTTTTTGTACTTTTGTCTAAAGCCCTTGTTTATATAGGTCGGTTTATTGACCAACCGTGTAGCATAGTTCTAGAAGAGATCCACACTATACAATCTATATCCTGCGGTTGGTCTAATTTCATTCAAGTGGCACACTCAAGCATAATATCGAAACAAAATTCTTTGTTTTAGAGAACGTTCGAGCACGGAGCCCCGTGGAGGCCTAATTGGCTGGTGTTCTGTTTTATAGCTGTGCTTTACGCTGCCCTAGCCCAACTAGGGCCATTGGAGAGGGGGTGAGAAAACCTATACAGCCCGATTAAAACAACTGTTGACTGTCACTGCAGTAATGAACTGGAAAGCCAGTGATAGGGATCAGTGGACACTGGACATGGGCACCTGGCTGTGTCAACTCAATAGGACTCAATAGGGCTATGGAGTGAAACTTAATAAATAAATGAGAATATATATTAGCACAAGTATTCTGGTGTTTGAAGACGGCTGTTTTGATGGTGATGGGAATGGACTGTAAAGACATTTTTTTGGGTTGGGCATCTTTAGTAGACGACCGAACCAATAAATTGATTGAATTGAGAATTGTCATTGAATAATTTGGAAGAGTCATTTTGAAATTATTTTAGAGATGTAACTCCTAGGTCCTGGAGAAGAACATAAGCCCTCTTATTGTTATCGTGAGTACAGAGAGTGTGTGTGTGTGTGTGTGTGTGTGTGTGTGTGTGTGTGTGTGTGTGTGTGTGTGTGTGTGTGTTGTTGTCGAGCAGTTGCATATTTACTTGTGGCTTTTGTTGTTTACTCGACAAATTCTTGCTGCCTTAACAGGGAAATATTGAGATGGTGGGGTATACGGGAGAGCAGCCACTTCAGGATATCATTGTGGAAGATGCTTTTTAACTATTTCTTTGAACAAAACAGTCAGTTCACATATGAGGTTAAAGTGTGTTATTGCCGTGTATTTATGTATCATAAACTACAACCCGAAGGAGCTTTATGGAATAGCGTTTCATTTGATATGAAAAAATTTATAATTTCAGTTAGAGACCATATTATACGATTTAGTAAGAAAGGGTAGTAAGACGAAGGTTGTATAACAAATATTAAATGTATTCATATTTTGTAGGTTGATAGTTGATATCTGATCAGCAACAGGATTGTCAAAAATATTTTCACAAGAGCTTCTTGCCCGTAAGAAAAACTGAACAGCTGGAAAGAACCGATTTGTTCAAATGTAAACTCAAACCCACATCGCCCTGTACAAGTCACCATAGCTAAATAATAATCTCCACAACATCTAGAGGTATCTCTTTTGCACTCCCCTCACTGTAAATCTGTTCTTTCTCCACCGCAATGATAATGTCGGTCACCAGGGTGCTAACGCCGAGAGATCCCTAACATCTGCCCCCCGGCCTGATTTGCGGTGTGCGCTCCCCGTTTATTTAGCCGGAGCAGATGAGCGCCTGGTATTTACAGCCCGGGTAAAAGCCCCCAGCCAGCGCCGGGGGTCAAGCCGAGGCGAGGCCGCTGGAGCGACGGCCGAGGGGACAAAATGACCCGCCATTGTTCCCTCCATTTTGTCCCCCTCACTTTTGGTATCCCTAAATTGGCCCCCAATAAAAAGTGCAGGGTGTGGTATTCAGTGAAGGGCAGAGAGAAAGAGAGAGAATCAGAGAGAAAAGAGAGAGAGAGAGAGAGAGAGAGAGAGAGAGAGAGAGAGAGAGAGAGAGAGAGAGAGAGAGAGAGAGAGAGAGAGAGAGAGAGAGAGCGAGACGGAATGGGGCCTGGGGGGGATGTTTGAAAATGTGAGGTTTCCTGAAAACCATGACATCCGTCGCTCAGAGGTTCCGGCCTTATTACTCAGCGTCAGTGGTGGCTGGGGGGGGGGGCTCTTGCCGGGCTGCGGGCGTGCTGGAGGTCACGCGTGGCGGGGCATGCTGCAGCAGCAGGGACATGCTGCCCTGCTCTTTGTCCCCCCGCCCACCCCTCCTCCTCCTCCTCCTCTTCCTCAGGCCCGGTGGCCTTCCAAGAGCATCTGTCACCACAGGGGGTCAGCAGGGCTAAGATGAATGAGACCTCACTGCCCACCCCCCTTCCACACACCCCCACCACCATTCCCCTGAACATACACACACACACACACACACACACACACACACACACACACACACACACACACACACCCCTCCTCCTCCCTCCTTTAGCAAATGGCACCCAACTGGGGAGGGGACAGGGACTTGAGAGGGACGGCTTTCTGTGTGTGTGTGTGTGTGTGTGTGTGTGTTTGTGTTGGTGTGTGTGGGTGTGTGTTTGGGGGAGTGAGATAGAGATAGAGTAAGAGAGAGAGAGCGAGAAGGGGGGATTTTGCTGTGCTGAGGCAGAGAGCAGAATAAACAGTTCCACCAGTGGAGGAGTATGACCGAGAACCTTATGACTCAAAGACGAATGAAATAGCGATTGGAACCCTCCAGCATTCTTGGATATCATGCCGTTATATTTCAATGACTCAGGACTTACAACCTGAAATGGACTGAAGGCTTCTCTTCACATTTTTTGGGACTTACTCGACATTTCCTCGGTGTTGAAGATCGGCTGAGAAGGAGGGCCATGGAAGGCTGAAACCCGGGAGGCGTTGTGTGTGGGGTCTGTCACTATTTCATGATGATGTTGATGAGATTGGGCTTTTAGCGCCTCATTTAAAGTGCATGAAAAAATGTTAGTCCTTTTTTTTTCTCCCATTGCCTCGCATTATCCCCCCCCCCCAACCCCCAACCTCTCTGGCTCTCTCCCTTAGCTAAGCTTTTCGAATGTAAAGCTTTTTGGGTGCCTTCTTTCTTTTCAATGGATACTTAACAAAATAACTCGTGTGCTTTGGGACGAGTGTATATGATCAGATTTGCTGGGAATTAAAAAGTAAACACTTTAGCAAGCAAATGGAGGCCAAGTTACACTTTCGATACATTTAAAGTATCTGTTGTGTAAAGGTGTT
>JAPMUY010008928.1:25000-77293 GCA_026901105.3 Galaxias olidus
GTTCCCTGACAACCGGAGCTTTTAACCCGTGGGCCCGGAGTTGGCTAGAGTTTCTGACAACCCTGGTCGGTCTGGGGCCCACCAGTTCAAACGCAGCTCAAGGACAACGTCGAGAAACGAGGCCACGACCATGTGTCTGTCAGCGGGCCGATCCTCCCCTGTCTCCTCTCCCGACTCCCAGCGTCGAAGCCGACGAATCTTCGACAGACGGGGAGAAGGGGGGGGGGGGGGTGTGTGTGTGTGATGCGGAGAGTCATTGTGTACTAGTCCAGAAGGGCATTTAAGCTTGGGGTCGGCTCTCAATGGTTTTTTGACCTTTGACTCTGGTCAGTGGCGTGAACAAGGCCTTTTCACTAGCCCCCCCCCCCCCCCACCAATGTCCCCGATGGTCACCAGGCCACATGCCCTGTCCCTCTGTCCCTCTGTCCAGCTGCCTCCTACCAGCTGCTAGCAAAGAGCGCCCACGCTGCCGACCCCGGCAGATGTGGAGCGTGTGAGGAAGGGGCACAAGGAGACAAGGACATTTTAATTACATTCTATGTATTTTTTTTGGGTTTTTGGTACGCGTCTGTGTGCGGAATTTGAGGAAGTCGAAGAATGTGTGAGAGACGTACAACAAACAAGAACTTCTGGATGAAGGCTAACTTCTCCGGTTGGCTTTGAACAGATGTGAGCCCATGCACCGCCCCTCACACGGCCTGTGCTACACCTTTCAGATCATGGGGAATTCGTACGCGGGACAGCTCAAGTCGGCCCGCTTTGAGGAGGCCCTCCACAACTCAATCGAAGCCTCGCTGCGCTCCAGCTCCGGCAACCCGCAGCCCATCTTCACCCAGCTGTACCTGGAGCCGGAGCAGTACCCCGGCAACATAGATGGTAGGTCCAGACACGACCCGCTCCCCTGGCTTTGACGTTCGTCCACGTCTGTAAGTGGGGGACCGTTTTGAAAAACATACCTCATTCATTCAGAGTGATGACCTAATATTTTCTTATCCTCAGAAATTGTCTTTAAACCAAACAGTCACCTAGTATCTTATTAATGTAACAAATCTTAATTCACAACAATGTTTTCATAGAGATGGGTTGGGTTGGTTTAGCACCGGTTCCATAGCACTGCCCCCCCCCCCCCCCTCTGTCTTTTCAGACGTTAAGCCCAAGGTGGAGCGTTCTCTCCCGGGCCAGGAGCTGCTGAACGGCCACTCCTCCGGAGGTCTGGATGAGATGGAGGAAGAGGACGACTCGGACACCAGCAGCCCCCCGCTGCCCTACCTGCAGGGCCCCACGCCCGACGGCTGCTGCACCACCGACGGTAGCCCCCCCCCCCTCCTAGAACCCAGAAGGGGATTATCTTGGCCAGCACAGAGTAGAGCTTAATCAGGGCTGCCATGTGAGCAGACCAATATAGCTCACTCCTCCATCCATTCCAGTAGGGGTCAAGCTGACCTGTAATGCCGCAGATGAAAACAACATTTGAAAAAGTTTTTTTTTGTTTCGTTTTTTGCCGCTATCTGACTGGAATTCTCTTCGCAGGCTTCTGTCAGGCCGGCAAGGACCTGCGGCTGGTCTCCATGGCAACTGAGCCGCTGGAGGTCCCGGCTGGCTTCGAGCTGGTCGGCGCCAAGTCCCCCAGCGTTCCCGAGCACATCATCGTGTGCGCCGTGGACAGGCGCTTTCTGCCCGATGAGAACGGCAAAAATGCACTTTTAGGTTTGTCTAAACCAAAGGACCCCCCCCTCCCTCCACCCCCCCCCCCCCAATGCCTGCTCAATAGCGAGATAGCTCAGTGTGTGTTATGAGTCATATCTATCGTGAGTCAGGCCGTTCCCACTCTCAGCCTAATGGAGTCTTCGCCTTCTCTCTGGGTCACAGGGTTCTCAGGTAACTGCGTAGGCTGCGGGGAGAAAGGCTTCCGCTACTTCACCGAGTTCTCCAACCACATTAACCTGAAGCTGGCAACCCAGCCCAAAAAGCAGAAGCACTTAAAGTACCACCTCGTGAGGAACCCTCAGGGTGCTCTGTGCAAAGGCTCACTCATCTGCTGGAAGGGTCAGTAACCCCACACATCATCACAGAAAGCACCTTGTTTTTTTTAAATATTACATACATTTTGTTAGATTTTTTTTTAATTAACAGTACAAATCCAATGCACTCACAGCCACTCAAGTCCAAGTATTACGATTCTAGCTTATAACCTGTACTCTGTGAAGATCTTGGCTTTGGTTCAACCGCTCTTTAAGTAGAACGGGAACAGTAACTCCTTCGTGACCGTTGCAGACTGCAAGACACGCCAGTTCTCCAGCAGCGCCTCCACCTCCAAGCCCAGCTCCTCCTCCTCCCTGAGCAGCAAGGAGAACGGAGGCACCAACCGACACAGCTCCTCCCCTTTCTCTCTGTCAGGTAGGAGACCCCGCCTCCTCACACAGCCTATACCTGCTCTCCACACGTTCCTATTGGGTAAAGGCCCACTCAACTCCGCCTCCAAAAACCCAAACGTTTCCTTTAAGATATTAATTTATTTGGTGTTGTCTTTTGTGAGCATCTGTTTTGAAATCACTGGTTTTATTCTGTGCAGCTGCCTATCTTGACCAGGACACTACCGCAAAATACATTTTTAATCTCTGTGGGATCTTTCCTGGTTAAATAAAAAAAAAATGTATCCGTTCAACGGTGTCCCATGTAGAACTGTGTTGACGATACAAATCCTGAAAAGAAGGACCAACCTATCAGGCATGCCTATGTGACTGAAAACAGCCTAGAATCCACCCTTTTCAATGGCTGTGTTAGCTGTCTGTCTAAATGTTCCCTGCGGTCCCCCCGCCCCCAGACTCACCCCCCATGAGGACGCCCACCTCCTCCTCGGTGTTCTTTTCGGGACAGGACCTGAGCCGGGACTGCAGCTTCCTCAAGCCCATGGCCTCCACGCCTGGTACCAAGACGCTGCCCATAAGTACAGACACCCTCCCTCTCTGTTTCAGAGCTCATAATAGTAATAGTACTTTTTACAGTTTGCTGATTGTCCCATTGTCCACCTTCATTCATAGTCATATGGATGCAGATTAGGTGCAGACACTCTCCCTCTCTATTTCATAATAATATAATTACTACTACTACTACTAATAATTATTATTATAATAATAATACATATTACAGTTGGCTGATCGTCCCATTGTTCACCTTCATTCACAGCCATATATATGCATATTAGGTATGGTTGTATTTATCAGCATCCATGTATTAATTATTTCCTGGAAGTGTCAGGGATTCTGTGTGCTAATAATACAAGACAAAGCAAGCCAAAAGTAAACACAACAACTTAAAGGGTCGTGCCATGGGGTCGCACGTCTTGATATTTCTTGGTGCTCAACGGTGGGTTCAATTTGTGCGTTCGTCATGGTGCGTCTTAGGAGCGAGCGCTTAATTGAGGCTTGAGAACACGAGAGGCGTCCGCCATCACCTCAGAGACAGCTACGTGCCCTCGCCGGAGCTCCTCATGGGGGGTTGCCTGGCGACCGCTTTGTTTTCATCGCCGCCGTGTATGAGGCAGATGGAATGGCAAGAGTGGAGGCGAGATTATCTTTCCAATACCGCTTGCCTGGGCGCCCACACACACACACACACACACACACACACACACACACACACACACACACACACACACACACACACACACAAACGTCAATAGTGGAGGAGGAAGGAATCCTTTAATTACTTTCTCAGGGGCCCGGCCATCCATTACCCACTGCACAAGGTTGTGAGGTTGACAAACCAGGGCTACACTCCCCCAATCAATGAGTTAGCAGTAATGGCTACGCTCTGAATAAGAGATTGGGAAGCAGCCCATCAGGACATTGGCGAAAGGCCCTCACGTATAGGAAATCAATGATTCGCCACCGGAGTCTGACTCATTCGTATGTGTGTCTCCAGTCGGACTGTCAGGGGAAGAATAGTCGTCTCCATTGTTGGACACACCTCTCGTATCTGTGGCGTTTGTTTACTATGTCAGCGGGTGCTTAGGCTACGCTCCTTGTGTGTTAGACGAGAAACCTCTTTTTTTTAAGATGTGAATAGAGGCTAAACAGTTTTTAATTCCGCACCTGTTTGTCATATCCCCTTCCAATGCAAACAGAACAACCTGCCTTTACCACAGCTCAGAAGACAAAATAAAAAAATTGAGGGCATGATGCATACTCAAGCTGATGTCGTAAACCAGGTATTCTTGATCACACACTGACCTCTCGTCCCACTGAACTCTGTGTGTCTCCAGTGCCCACAGCTCTGCGGGTGAACGTGCCTACCAACGGCCTGGCCATGGATGGACGCCCTCCTTTACTGAGCCCCTCTCAGGTGTCCCTGGGTCCCCAGGCACAGAGCTACCGTCCCCCCTCCGACCTGGGAGACAGTCCTGGTGAGTCACACTGTTCCCTGGGCTGAAATGTTCTCTAAAGAGAGGGAACAATAAGAATTGGTAATGTGGTTTTAAAAAAAAAAAGAACAGATCATGAAATATAGTCACAGAAATACATGCTTATTTTTAACTTTTTAACGGTTTGTTTTATAACATTCATCAGCTTATCGATGTTTTTTTTGGTTTTGTTTTGTTCTGTTTTTTCTTTCCCAGTCTCCGCTGCCATGACGACCGGTCCGCCTAAGAAGCGCCACCGTGGTTGGCAGTCCAGCTCTCTGGTTCCGGTCCCCCCCACTGCAGTTGCCGTGCCCGCCATCCGACCCATCGCCTGTTCCCCAGGTCAGCTCCCTGGGTGGGGTTGGAGAAAGCCTTTCATTCAGCCAGTCTTAGTGGGCGTCACAACATGCTCTGTTGGAGCGACATGCTGAGCTACTTTCACTGGGTCTGCGCACGTCTGTGTGTATATGTGGGGCCTGAGTGTTTGTGTGCGTGCACGTTTGCGTTTGCGTGTGCGCGTGTGCTTGTGTAGGTGTGTGCTCGAGTGCGTGTGTATGTGGAATATGGAGACGGCATTAGCTGTGCTGTCACCTGGGCACGGTAACCCCTCGTTTTGGGACGAAGAGACGGCTCTGTTGTCAGGGGAGATCTCGCCGTCTCCATGGAGACAGATGAGGTCAGAGAGGTCATTGAAGATGTGAGGGGCACCGAGTTTGTTTCCGAATGTGTACCTCTAATTATTGCCCTGATTGCTATCCGCAGCCCCCCCGGTACTGGGTCATCTGTTTAGGGCCACAGCGCTGTATAATTAATTTTGTGTTGCTGACATTTCTGCGCTGAATTCAGCCTCAGCCTCTCAATGGTGGACGTGAACATGACGCAGTGTTGCTCCATCTCTATGATGTTTTAAAGGATGTGTGTGTGTGTGTGTGTGTGTGTGTGTGTGTGTGTATGTGTGTGCATATGTGTGTGTCTGTGTGTGTGTGTGTGTGTATGTATGTGTGTCTGTGTGTGTGTATGTGTGTGTGTGTGTGTGTCTCCGTCAGGGTCTTTGATGGCCATGGCCTCCCCACAGCAGCCCGTGTCAGGGGTCATCCAGCCCCATCCCATCGCGGCCGGCGAGACGGTCATCGTCCCCGACAACCTGCTCAACACGGCGGCAGTCCGCCCCGTCATTCTCATAGGTGGGAAACACAACGGCTACCCTCCCCTCCACACCATCGCTTAACAACACTCACATTCCCTGCATTTGTTATACATCGATAAATAGACTTCTGGCAAAAAGTAAATAAGCGCCGATCCTGTCATCCGAGTGCCCCCACTAAAAACGTGAGGCGGGTTCGTCTATGTTCCTGACTGGGGGGCCTTTTCCTTTCAGGTCACGGCACTTTGCCGTATTTCTACGGGAACGTCGGGGACATCGTGGTGAGCCCCCTGCTGGTGAGCTGCTACAAGAGCAGCCTGCTGACGGAGAAGAGCCTGGCCAGCCTAGGCCTCAACGGCAGCCAGCTGCTCAGCGTGGAGACCATGATCCTGCTCACCCTGCAGTACCTGGCACGATTAGGTAGGCACACACGTGCCCAAAGAGAACCCCTTTCAGACGAAGTTTAGACAGTAAAAAAGAAATTACTCTGGGAATGACCACTCTTTCCGTGGTATGGTCACATATTTTGCATGTCTGATATGCAGATATCTGACCTATTTTTATCGTATAGCATAAAATAAGAAATGATGTATTTAACAGCTAATTAACAATAGTATATAAATATGAAATGACGGTCCACTCTCCAGGATGCCATCCATGTTAAGGCTGCCTTGTTGAATGAAACATTGATTGTCTTCTCTTTATATCGTTAACCCAGGCTAATGATTAATCACTGTGTGTCCTGTATTTACTCCTCTCCTGTGAAGGTAAAAGTTTGGTAGTTGATGAGAAATACCCAAACCCAATAAACTCTCCTGATACCTCAAAGTGCTGGCCTGACCTTGAATGAACGTTATTTCGCCACTTTCTGCAAACAAGAGAGTACCACCTTGCAAAACAAACTTTGGCTAACCGTGGCACATCCAATACTAGTTTATTTTTGCTCGATGTCTAACATTGTTGTCCTAACCTGACCTAGCTAAATACTGGGCAAATAGAAAAGGAAAAAAAACAACACAGTCTTCATCCTTTTGAACACAGTCTTCAAAAGCAAAAGTATTTCGCTTATCAAAAATGGCAATTCTCGACCTAACCGCGCCTTCCCTACCCAGGCTCGGAGCAGATCCCCTTGCGTGAGGAGTTCGAGCAGATCGTGCTGAAGGCCATGCTGTGCTGCCCCGGGGGTCCCTCCATCTCCCCGGCCCAGCTGCCCTGGCTGGCCCGCCTGGAGGCCAGCGTCTCCGGGGGCAGCGTCCAAGTCCTCGTCACCCAAAACTCCCTAGGCGAGGGCGTCTCCGAGTCGCTGCGCTCCCTCTGCGAGGGCCTGTCCCACCAGCCGTGCCGGCCCACCTATGTGGTCATCATCTGCGCCTCCAAGATCAGGGGCAACGAGTTCTGCGTGCTGGTGTTGGGTGAGTCTGGTGCCGAGCCCTCTCCAAAGACTGGCCATCGCCAAAGGGCCGAGCGTTTTACACGTAAATGTCTGCTTGAACCAGGGTTCGAGTTATAATCTGAGTTTTGTGGGGGGGGGTCTCTAACGTTAGTGGCGGAGATAAATAAATAATAGCGTAACATGATGTAGTAATAGCGTATTGGCGACCCCCACAGATGTATGACTTTACTGCTTTCATGGCAGCTCAGACCCCTCCTTATGGGAGCTTAGCTCCCACTGGCTCCCACATTACTCAAACCCTGGCTTGAACTGGTATGTGGAATGTGGGATACGCGGAGACTAGCAAACACGCTGTAATCCAGTCTGTCAATTTGCATGTACGCTGTGCTTGTTTACTGATTTCTGAACTGTAACCCGCATAGGAAAATACCAGGCGCGCGCGCTGGCCGAGGGCATGCTCACCACCAATGAGTTCCTGAAGGAGATCAGCTACGAGCTCATCACGGGGAAAGTCAGCATCCTGTCGTCTCACTTCAAGACCACCTCACTAGGTGAGCACAAGAGCACACTCCTCAACTCCACCTCAAAGGCAAACACTACAAACACCACCAACATGGCATCACAAGTCTATATGAGTGTGGGGCTTCTGGTGAAAGAAAATAATGGTATGGATTTCCAATCATGCACGCGTGGACATACGTGTTGTGAAATAGGTTATTTAGAATGAAGACTTTTCGAAGAAAAAAAATATGATTTAGCTATTACTACACTAGTACACCACACTCTTTGAAAAGCAAATATTAGTTTGTGCGTGTTTGTGTTGTGAGTATGTGTGTGTGTTGATGTGAGAGAGAGATAGTCAGAAATGTTTGGTTTTCCTGTGTTGTGCGTGTGTGTGTGGGTATGTGTGGGGTTGGGTTCCCATGACTTGGTGTGTTGTCCCTGACTCCGGGTGGCCTCCTATTCGGTTCCCAGGGGACAATCTGGACAAGCAGCTGGTGCGATACCAGCGGCGACGCAAGGGCCAGGTGATCCAGCCCTTCCAGGGCGACGTGACCGACCACATCCACTCCCAGGAGGCGGCCAGCATGGTGCCCCCCTCCGAGTCAGGTGAGCTCCCCTGCTGGGTGCCAGAGCCTGGCTTATCTCAAGCACAGGCGTAGACTTAGGGCGGAACGGTAAGGACATGTCCCTTCCAAAGCCGAGGGACCACCGAATTGTCCCTTCCGATAATCTAGTGCACGGCTTTCGTCATTTTGTCCACTCCAGTGACCTCACGAAAAGGTTAACAGTAAATGTCGTTGACGTTTCCGCCTCCCACCTCCACCTAAAGAAATCGTTCATTTGATTGGTTTAGCAGAGTGTCACTCATCTAAATCGTGTGTTAAACCACAGTCTGATTGTTACGACCTTGACACTATGATGGTGGACCCAAATGCACGACTCCCCAGGCGAGAACGAAGGAGTAAAAATAAACTTTACTGATGTAAATCAAAACTACAAACAAAAACTCTCACTGTGGAGGAATTACAAATGCACAAAACAAAAACACTCACTTAGGAGGAAATAGTATTAACACGGACTAGAAACAACTTGGAATTCTGGATGGAGGACTTGACTCATGAAGCAACTGAACAAGACGAACTGGCACAGAACAAAGGGAGACAAGCACTATTTATACGAGGTAGGGGAACACAGGTGAGACCAATTAGGGGCGGGGTAGACAATCACAACGACGGGAGAATCACACAAAGTTAGGAGTCTGGGTCTGAAACGAGAGGGAAAGGTGAGTACAAAATAAAACAGGAAGTGCAAGACAAGACTAGACATGAGTGACTTCAAACACTGAACATGAACAGGACTATATTAACAGAGCTGGCGGGACACAACACTGATGTTGCAACCTACGCCCCTGACAAGCCCCCATCTCTGTAGGATGGGGAACAGAGTGAAGAGAGCGGCGGTGCTATATTTCTCTAAACAGATTCTAACAGATTATGCCTCCATTATGCCTTTTTCTATAAATCTGTCCGTTTCTGTTCTCCTGTTGAAGCCCTCCGTTGCTGTTTGTGCAGCCCCCTTATCTTGACCTCCGCTGTGTTTTTCCTGCGTCTCAAACACTGTAAAATACAAAACATGCACGATGCCTGAAAAACGTCTCAAACTGATTTTATCAGGAAACTAGTTGAAGCCTTAATGGTTAATTATGTCATTAATTTATCCGGCACTTATTATCAACTTGTTAGTATATTACTTCCGAATGCGGCCCTGCTTTGTACTTCTCGTAATTGTACTCATGTTTACAAATAGTGAGCAGGTGTGACATAAGACTTGTCAGAGGACCGCCATGCTGTTGCAACATATTGACAGGTGTGTGGATGCCTGTGTGTCACCACTGATTCCTGGCAGAGTTGCTGAGCGAGGCGTTCCAGATCTACCCTCCCCAGCTGGCCGTGGCCAGGAGCCTGCTCTCCCAGGTCTGCTCCATCGCCGACTCCGGCAGCCAGAGCCTTGACCTGGGACGCTTCTGCAAGGTGGACTTCCTGGTCCTGGTCCCGCCTTCCCAAGTGCTGGTGCACCAGACCGCGCAGCGCATCCGTCAATCAGGTAAACGACCAATCGCGATAAAGCAGATCAGGAAGGACATGGGGGTACCTTTGTTATGGTTTGCTACAAAGTCACATAACAATGCATGAGTGACAAAGTAGGAAAATAGGGTATCACAAAAGAACCATTTGAAATACATGGCCACTCATGAGAGAGAACTGAGGTTTAAGAAGACCACGTTCAGCTAAGGAGCACGTGAGATTGGTTCCACTTCTGAATCTCCCGACCCAACAGGCGTCCTGGTGGACCTGGGGATCGAGGACGTGGTGTCGGCCCACCAGCGGTCGGACAAGTACGTGGTGCGCCTGGACGGCGACGTCCACGCCAAGATGGAGGCCTTCATGAGGAAGGTCAAGCAGAACCCCTACACGCTGTTTGTCCTCATCCACGACAACTCCCACGTGGACCTGACCAGGTGAGGCGCGCTCGGAGCCTCGGGGAGTCACGGAGCGCGGGCTAAAAATACTCTTGTTTTGGCTTCCCGTCCGACCTTGTCCTTTCCGAGATAACAAAGCCTCTGAAACGATCCCTGTATAACATCCCAGAACTGTCTAGACAGGAATTTTAGCACAGAAAAAAAAACCACACACTGCCTAAACTAGAAACAGCAACCAATTATGATGATGGGGGGGGGGGGGGGAGTCTATTTCCATAACCATTGTGTTCAACACGAAATGACCCACCCTCTGCGTCTGGTTTTCCTCGGACGGTGTAGCGCCCTGTCGGGCTCCGTGTGCCACGGCGAGCTCCAGGGTCTGGCCGACCGCGTGGTCAACTGCCAGGAGGTCCTGGAGGCGGTCAACTTGCTGGTGCTCCAGGTCAGCTGCTTCCCTTACACCCAGCAGACCCGCCAGTCCCGCATCAGCGTCCACAACGAGGTCCACTGGCCCTCCGGCGAGAGCCTGGTGAGTGGCCTGGGTCTGGGTAAGAGAGGGAAGGTTTGGGGTTTTTGTCGGGCCTGGACGTGTTGGTGTGTGATTCACCGGTCCCACCTAGTGGTATGGATGTGTAGTCACATTATATATGCCGTTTTAGTTTTCGTCCTTTGAAGTTTAACAAATTTCAATTCAGGACAATTTTAGTTGTGTATAGTTTTAATATTTAATACAGTTTGATACTTACTGTAGCACTTTCTGACCTCTAACCACATTGTATGATGGACCATAATGAACAGCCAGACCTGTTCTGTCAGAGTGATGCTTGACGTTTCCCCGTTTGCCCCCAGGGGGAGCTCTCTCCCAAGGATCTGCTCTACTTCGGCCAGCGGGACTACAGCAGCTCCCTGCAATGGGGAGTGGCCAGCCCTATCCTGCGCTGTGACGATGCCTTTGAGAAGATGGTCAACACTCTGCTGGAGAGGTCAGTGGGAGATGTTTTGGCCGAGGGTAACTTTGAATCTGGACCTGAACTGAACTTGCTCAAAGTCATGGTCCCCTCTCAAAACAGTTCCATCAGCTCTGGTGAATGAGTTAGCGGATTGACACATTTTCAGCTCAACAGCGGGGTAAAAATACCCTTAGATTCACCACATAGAAGTACAGTAATTGCTGTTTTCCAAAGTGTACATTGACAGACACACAATTGCATCAAACCTAAACAACTCCACTAAATGTCCGGCGTAGTATCCCAATGTATATATTTCCCTGTTGACACATGGTGAACCTCCCCGTCACTAACAACAAAGGCGCCTCTCGCCTCTTCTTCCAGACACCCCCACCTGCACAGCATGGTGATCCGCAGCTACCTGCTGATCCAGCAGTACACGGAGGCCATGATGGCCCTGACCTCGTCGCCCTCGCTCCGGGACCACATCACCCCCGAGACCCTGGCCATGGTGGAGGACCTGATCAGCGCCCCGGGCCGGGAGGGCTCGCAGGGCCGCGGCCACATGCTACTGGTTCGGGTGCCCTCCTTGCAGCTGGCCATGCTGGCGCGGGAACGCCTGGAGGACGTGCGGGATAAGCTGGGCCTCCAGTTCTGCTTCGCCGTGCTGCTGGGGAGCCCCGCCGCCGGCCTCAGCCTCTCCCGACACTTTGTCAACCGCCTCCGCGTAAGTGGACCAGAGACACACACAGGCCAGGGAGACATGGCTAGGTTTCCTAGCATGGCGGAGACATGTTTGATCTCGTTTGGTGGTTATGTGAGCGTTTCAGTTTGGAGAGTCATTGGGGCGCTGTGTGTGTGTGTGTGTGTGTGTGTGTGTGTGTGTGTGTGTGTGTGTGTGGTGCTCCGTGACAGGTGTGGCGAGGGGGTGCGAGCGAGGAGTGGGTGCCACACACCTACGAGGATCTGGAGGGTCTTCCCTGCATCGTCATCCTCACGGGAAAGGACCCCCTGGGAGAAACGTTCCCCAGGTAAACTTGACCTCCTTTCATTTCTCTGATCACAATTTATTCCGGCTTCTTTCCAGTCCAGTCCACTGCGCTTCACATAATTTATTGTTAAAACACATCCACAACCACATCATGATTGTCTCACATTGAAGAAAAATAGTGGTAGCTAATACCAACAAATTATGCTAATTAGGATTATTGTCATTATAAACAATGCGTTGTTCAGACAGGTCTATCCATGTTCCCCCTGCTAGGTCCTTGAAGTATTGTGACCTGCGGCTGATTGACTCCAGCTACCTGACGCGCACGGCCCTGGAACAGGAGGTGGGCCTGGCCTGCTCCTACGTCTCGCTGGGGGTCCTCCAGGAGCCCAGGAGGGCCATGGCGTCCCGCCGCGCAAACAAGCTAGCCACCGGCCCCTACGCTGGGGACGAGCTGCCCATGGAGCTGGAGAGGCCGCAGAGCAACGGCAGCGCTGCCACCCGAGCCTCCGGTGGGCCCCTTGTCCCTTCGTGACACTCTTCTCCTGAAGGGGTTAACAAAATAAATAAATAAAACATTTTAAATCATGATCTTCTCTTCCTCTTAGCAAAACGTATCTTCCTGATTCCCCGTTTAGGCTCGCTGGCCGAGAACGGCGTCAGTTCCTCCGATGTCCTCGACTCCGCCCAGAAGCCGCCCGCCTCCTCCTCCTCGTGCCTACCGGAGGTCAGCGACGCGGGCACCCGGGACGGGGGCACCTCCCCGCACCGCGTCAAACAGGAGTGTGACTCCCTGGCGAGCCAGTTGCCCGCCGCCGCCAACGCTCCCCCTTCCCTCTGCTCCAGCACCTCCACGTCCTCGTCCCCCTCCTCGTCCTCCACCCAGCGCCCCAGCCAGTCCACGCAGTGCGGCCGGGCCGGCAAGCCCCTCCGCGTGTCCCCTCGGACGGTCATCCTCTCCAGGGCGGCGTACGGCCTCCTGGCCGGGGAGCTGGGCAGCCAGCTGAGCTCCTACTCCCTGCTGCCGCACGCCGACGTGGCCTGGAGCAGCCCGCTGAGGCCGCAGCTCCTGCCAAGCCACCAGGGGGCAGAGCAGAGCCTCTTCTACCGCCAGTGGACCACGGCCAGACAGCACCACGCCGACTACGAAGGGCCGCAGGTGCCTCATCCCAGACGCCTGCTGCTCAGCGGACCCCCGCAGGTGAGGGACTCGACTCTGTCGGTGGCAGGACAAACAAGGAGGATTTGCTGGTTCTCGAGGAGCTGAAATGGCTGGATGGAAGTCTCCTGTTTAAAAAAAGATTTCATCAAAAACAAATCTAAAATGGAGGGAGGCACTGCTAATATTCCTGAAATTCTGTACGTTTTCCGTCACTTGGGAACCTCAACAGTACTGTAACACTGCTTGACCGATGTCCGATGTGTGTGTGTGTGTGTGTGTGTGTGTGTGTGTGTGCTTGTGCTAGGTGGGGAAGACAGGTGCCTATCTGCAGTTTCTGCGTATTCTGTTCCGCATGCTCATCAGACTGCTAGAGGTGGACGTGTACGATGAGAAGGAAGTGGAGGATGGTGAGTGAACCAAACCATGTCGCTCTCCATCGTGCTTTTGTTTCTGTGATATGTGCCCTTTTCTTACCGCATTTCGCTTCGTTGTTTAAACTGCATTTCAAACCAACTGCAGCGACAATATTACTTGAGTTATATTTAGTATAATTCCATATTTGTATCATACACATTTGTGTTCATTGGTTTTTGTAGTATATCAATGTATGATATATTGAAGTAGCGTTGGTGATCGTCCTTGTTTTGGCATCTCTAGAGGACACGTGTGAAGCCCAGTCTTCAGCCAACACTCAGTGGCCTGACATTGAGGAAATCCGCAAGTTGCCCTTTGACCTCTTCGCCAGGGACCCTAAGTTCAGGAGGGCCAGCCCTGTTTACACGGACAATATGCCAAAAATCCCGAAAGGTCAAGGAAAATATGCACTTTTTTCTTTCCATATGCCAATATAAAAGTGATTGAAAAGTGAAAAGAAATTATTACATTTAAATAAAATATAAATTAAATATATTCAGATGGTAGCAATCTTTGATGTATATTATATTGTGATTTAAATAGATGTGATGATTTATGCTAATTAGGAACTTGAGTATTTTTAAACACAAATACTTTACATTTCTACAGGTGCGGCACAGGAAGCAGAGAGCCAAACGCCAGCCAAACGGGAGACCGTGTCCATCCGCCTGAGCGTGTTTGCGGCCCACAATGCCTTTCACCACTGTGAACAATGTCATCACTACTGTGAGGCTAGCCCTGCAACACAGGTGAGTCGAGGGCACAGCTACATTCCACCCAGTGGTTCTCAACCCAGTCCTCAAGGACCCCCACCCATTCCAGGTATTTAATCTTCCCAGTTTCTAACACACCTGGTATAATTAGTCTCATACAGCAAGGCCTTGACTAATTGCACCAGGTGTGCTGGCACTAGGGAAGATCCAATTACTGGCATGGCTGGGGGTCCTTGAGGACTGGGTTGAGAACCACTGTAGACAATAGGATTACCGAGTCGATCATATTTGATCACAGTATTAGCTCAAAATAATCATTATTCACGTTCATATACTGAAGTTGCAAGTATATATTCGAATATATAAAAACAATATTCCCATACATTTCTGAAAACATGGACTGACAAAATGCTATTTCAACAGCTCGTGTGGTACCAAATATATGTACGTACAGGTATTTCGATTTTGCCAAAATAACTGATGTTGATTCTATAATCCACGATGGCGTCTGTCCTCGTTCAGCTGTCGGAGTGCACCTTCCACGCCTTCACCTTCTGCTCGTCCATGCTGGGCGAAGAGGTGCAGCTCCACTTCATCATCCCCAAGGCCAAGGAGCACCACTTCGTCTTCAGCCAGCAGGGCAGTCACCTGGAGAGCATGCGCCTGCCCCTGGTCTCCGCCAAGGTGTGTACTCTCCCGTCCGACGCTGGCCCATGAAGCTGCGTGAAGAGGGTTGTAGTCGGCGCAGGTGGTGCACTCAGACGTAGCCTTTCCTCTTATCATTTATAAGAGGACAAGGCGAGAATATATTGCTGGTCAGAAAAGGGAAATTAATTCCATGATTCCTGTTGGCTTTAATTAAATTATTTAACCAACGAATTAATTGCAAGATATTTGTTAGTTTACTTATGCTTACATAGGCCTTTGATGGCAAAGCAAGAAGTGCAAATCAAATCAAATCAACTGATTTGAAATGAAATGTTGTAAAATAACAAATAAAGCATTAATATGACGAATCATACCTCTCAGGCCTCAACAGCAAAGCCATCAGAGCACACATCCTTGCTCATGACCCCAGACTCCCCCCTCAACCCATTCTCCATACTGCTTCCATCAGGTCCCAGATACGGGTCTCTGGCCTGGAAACGGCCACGCTATGGCAGGAGTGTTGTTCCTTCTGCCGTAGCACTGCTTAACAAGAACCCCCTGAAATTGTGTCATGTAGTTTGTAATGTATGGCGTCATATGTGTAATGTATATATATGTGTATTATATGTGTGCGTATATGTGTGTATATGTTTTTACGAGGCTCTGTACAGACAGTGGCAACAAATCCACTTAAAAGGACATTAAAGATAATCTAATCGAATGCCATTGATATGACATTGATATTATACTGTATTTATGGCCTGTATTAAACATGTCCTCTATCTTGATTTAACCTTTAACCCCATGCCCTCACATTTTCCCTGTGCAGGACCCTGACCTGCTGAAGAGCCCTATCTTCACGCCCACCACGGGCCGGCAGGAGCACGGCCTGCTCAACATCTACCACGCCATGGAGGGCGCCGCCCACCTCCACGTCCTGGTGGTCAAGCAGTACGAGATGCCCCACTACAGGAAGTACTGGCCCAACCACATCCTGCTGGTGCTGCCTGCCATGTTCAATAGCGCCGGAGTTGGTAAGTGGCTGTCATGTCCGCGCAGCGTTCTCAATGGGAATCTGGTGTGGGAATTGTTGGGAGCACAGCTCAAGAAAAAAGTTATGTTATTTGAACGATTTGGGTCTGAAGTGCTCTTGTGTATGTTCCCGTAGGTTGAGCGTGTACTGTCAGGCGGTTTAAATCTTTACAACAGTCCTTACCCAGTAGCTTATCTGCTAAATCAGATAGAAAGAGGTTTTATGATGCTGTCGCTAAGTACAGAACAGCTTTATAGCAGTTTGTCACGTTTATATGCATAACAGGAGAAAGGGAAAATAAAATGCAATAATTCTTATTTGAGGGAAGTTGGTTATATAAACATAGGTTCTTTTTTTATCTAGTAAACACCAGTGTTTTATTTAGAAAACATTACTTAAATAGAATAAGTAGTGGCCTTCTGATGCCATGGTCTCATAGGGGTGATGCAAAATGTTTCGACAAGTGCAATAGCCAATGAGAAGTAGCTTTCACAATTGCAATCACAAGCAGACCTCTAGTCTGATTGCGGTCAGCCAATCAAGAGAGCACTGTCTCTCCACGGACCAATAGGGACAAAGTACACAGCTCGCTTGATGACAGTATGGGGTTAAAAGTTGAGAGGATAAGACCGACAGAGTTCAAGAACTTCTGCACACACACGGAGGTTCTTCCCTCCACCTGGTTCAAGTCCTATAACCGACCTAGACCGTGAGCCTAATCTCAACCTTTCACTTTCAACTATACCTTCGACCCGGTGGCCGGCCTGACCCACGACGTCGCCGACCTTGCATTGAACCCTTCCGTGACCCCCGGCCCCTAACCTCTTGGTTCCAGGTGCGGCGCGCTTCATGATCAAGGAGCTCTCCTACCACAACCTGGAGCTGGAGAGGAACCGGCAGGAGGAGGCGGGCGTCAAGCGGCAGGACGTGTGGCCCTTCATCGTCATGGTCGACGACTCCTGCGTGCTCTGGAACGCCCAGCAGCCTCACGACGGCGGCAGGTAGCCATCATATGGGAACCACATACAGGAAAGCCCGTTCATATAGAACCCAGATGTTGTTTCAGAGATCCAGGGGTCGAGCCATATTTACAATGAGCGTGAAGGCCTTCTCACAGTATACACTATCATAACTCACGTGTTATCCTAACTGCTAGCGAAACATTATGTTTGAAATGCTATCGAATGTGATTTTCAGTGGTCGAGCCATATTTACTATGAGCGTAAAGTCCTTCTCATCATAACTCATACGCTATCCTAACTGCTAGCTAAACATTATGTTTGAAATGCTATTAAATGTGATGAACTAGATCTCGTGCTAGCCGTGAAAAACGCGTGCTGTGCTCTTCTGCCGACCCACTCCTCTTTTTCCCTTCAACCGGCCCGTTTCAGTGAGACGACCGACGGGGGCTCCAGCCTGACCAACGTGTCCCTGAAGACCGTCCTGCAGCACATGGAGGCCACGCCCAAGATCTCCCTCTATGCCGTGTGTGGCACCCGCAAGTGGAGCAGCGGCCTGGCCCGCCGGCCGCTCGCCCAGCCCTTCTCCAGGTGCCACCTCCACGACTTCGTCATGCTCAACGTGGAGCTGACCCAGAACGTCCAGTACGACCTCAACCGGTGCGTGGCGTGTGCGTGTGCGTGTGCGCGTGCGCGTCTGTGTGCGTGTGTGTCTCAGACCTTTGCATGAAGCCGTTTGACTTTGAAGAGTGGTATATGTGTTATGGGTCATGAGACGTGTGTGACGGTGTAGTATGACAGGGCTGTTTTTTTTTTACAATCATAGACAAGCTTAGCAGGATCTACTAATAGCGTTAACAATATTTCCGTAAACATGCTGTGCGTTTGTTGTGTATGCACTAAAAAGGCATGTATGGCCAACCAGGTACCCAGGCCACTCCTCAGGGAGCCTGTTATGTGATTGTAAAAAGAGAATCTGCCTGCGTGTGTGCGTGTGTGCTCAGGTATAGCTGTGAGGAGGTGGACTTCAACCTGCGGGCCAACAGCAGCGGCCTACTGCTCTGTCGCTTCAACCACTTCAGCCTGATGAAGAAGCACATTCAGGTCGGGGGTCACAACGACTTCCTGGTCAAGCCCAAACTCATGGTAGGCTCCACTCACTGACTTTGCTCGTGCCCTTTCGGTTGCTGAGCTGACTGCTCCAATTCAATTTCCTACTGGCCTGTACCAGGATATTACAATTCAAATTCTTCCTTTTTACCCTTTTTTTAAAGCACCAAAAACATGATAGGTAACAAAATAATCCATGACCTGTCACTTATTGAATTTCTCCACTTCATCCCAACACCATAATCGCAGGGGTTGGAGAACCTGGCGCCCCTCAGCCCGTCCCAGTACGTGTGTGCCCCGGACAGTGAGCAGACGCTGCTGGCCGCGCCGGCCCAGTTTCTCCTGGAGAGGTTCCTCCAGAGCTGCAGCCACCGGCTGTTCCCCAAGGCCGTGAACAGCCGCAGCAACCCTGTGCTGTCCATTGACAGCTACCTCAACATCGGCCCAGAGGTAGAACAACCTCTAATTCGTTTATGCATTATGATCTATTCATAAATGATAGCGTACATGGAGACCGACCGAATTAAGGGATTTGTGGAAGGAAGCGGGAATGCACGAGATAGTTGTTTCCTCAAGTTTTGTTTTTGGATTGTTTAAAATTTTTTATGTGTTTGGTTGTGAAAACAGTACCAAGTTAATGGTAATTTCCTCTTCTCCACCCTTCTGCTGTGTACAGTACCGGTCAAAAGGTTTGACACACTTTCCCATTAAAGTGAATGGGAAAGGTTGTCCAAACCTTTGACTGGCACTGTATGTCCTAACGTGCTTGTGTGCTTTGCGTTAGGTGTCGTTGTGCTACGTCAGCTCCCGTCCACACTCCATCAACAGGGACCACCATGGCGTGGTGTTCAGCGGGCTGCTGCTCTACCTGTGTGACTCATTTGTCGTCTCGGGCCTGCTCAAGAAGTTCCGCTTCCTCAAAGGTAACGGCGAGGCAGCCATGCCACTATGGCCGTGGTTCTGCAACCCAGCAGAAAATAAATAAATAAATAAATCAATAAAAAGCTTTGTGACTTATTCACATTTCTGTAGACTCATTGCAAACGGATGCAGTTTCTGATGCCATGATTAACAGCTTGTCTTCCGGGCTCTGACTGACCCTTTGACCTCTGACACCGACGCTGTCTCCTAGGCGCCACGCTGTGTGTCATCTGCCAGGACCGCAGCTCCCTGCGGCAGACCATCGTGCGTCTGGAGCTGGAGGACGAGTGGCAGTTCAGGCTGCGCGACGAGTTCCAGACGGCCAACTGCAGCGAGGACCGGCCCCTCTACTTTCTGACCGGCCGCCACGTTTGACCTCTGACCGGCACGCCCCCCTCACCCCCCCCCCCCCCCCAGGCTCTGTCTCTCTGGTGTCTTGTGATTCGCTGCCGGGCAGGAGGATTACTGCTTTCCCCCCGGACCGGCTGACGATGAGGTGGTCTAGCATTCCCATGAAGGACCAGATGGGAGTCAGGAGGGTTTTTGGCGAAAGGACTGTGCATCCATGCCAAAGTGCACTGTGACTGGTACACCAGGTGGATGTCCAGGTGTGCCCACTTTGTTAGGGCGGTTGCCAGCTGATTTGCAATTCAAATAGGCTTGAATGCAAAGACGCCGGAGGCAAAGAAAATAAACTGACTTTTTACTGAGAAATGGGACTCGATCATGGATAATGGGACCATTTGAAGATTGTGTCTGTACTTGGACCATGACCACAGCGTGTCCCGGTGTGGACGTGCGTTTTTCTCTCAGGGTTTTAAAGGGAAGCGAACGTGTGACTCGTCATTTATGAGGGTAAACAAAGGCGGTTCCTCTTCTTTTTCAGTGTCGTTATTATGTTTTTGGTTTCGTGATGTTGCCCATCAAAGACACCTTGCCTTTCACCTACACTCTCCTCTTATCTCCACCTCTGTTGTGCCCTCCCAACTCCAGTATTGGGGGGGGGGGGGGGGGGGGGTTATTATGTTGAATACGACGAGCTGCGACACTCTTTAGTTGTAATATGCCTTTTCACTACAATTTCAAGCAAAATTCCTGTAAGTATGTGAACCAATCAGAGTAATATTCAGCGTCTTTGGGTGTCACAGCGCTATTCAAATAAAATGTATTATTATTATTAATATGGGGTCAGAGTAGTCTAACTGAACAATCAGCTGGCCCTGATTGATTTTTTCTCATGGACGTCTTTAGAATATTCATATGTTATGCAGCTGTGCATAGTCCCAGGGAACTCCCGACTAAATGCAATGTAAGGGAGAGGTGTAGAAGAATACGCCTCTCTTCAATGCCAACTCTGTTGTGATGATTCTGTTGAAGTACCCAGTGTGGTGTGCCTGATTGTATTGATGGCTTTGAACGAGGCCTGTCTACCTTAAACTAATCACAAGTCATTGTACATACAGACTTTTCTCCAAACCAATGATAATCAAAGAAAGGTTATGTATAGTACTCTGCAGACGATCTGCACAATTCATAAACTTGAAAGCGGGTAGGAATGTGGCTTTATATGTTACTGCACAGGGTTGAATATGCCTTAAGTGATACTGATGAAAACGGCTTGATTTGTAGGTCCAATCACTCGTTAGCGGACCAATGGGACTGAAGGAACCGTTTTGAAAGGTTAACAAAGTAGTTTTGCCTGTGTGGGGGGGAGGAGCAAAGTGAAATAGTTTGGATGTAAGACTACTGTCTATTGTTGACAGCTTTGTTTACATTATTAATATATTCTATTGACCCTATTGCAGCTGTGGGTTATTGATATGTTTAGTATTGTGTCATGTTTATCAGTATGTGTTATGACCATGATGATATCTTTCTCTGCATCCAAGGCACGAGGAATCTACCTAGACGGATACTTACAAGCTTGACGGATACAAAATTCTCTTGTGTTTTTTTCTTTTCTTTTTTGTATCGAAACTGAAAGTCAGTTCCTGTGATATCCTGAGGGATTCTTTATTTATTCGTTGAGCATTTGGGACTGATAGTGAACCATAGTGCCGTGCAACATTGACTGGCTTTCCGAGCTCTCCTAACTCAAGGGAGTGTGCGTCCGATAGAAAACTGTTCAGGAGTTCTTTGTTTGTGCGAGACCCAAGAAGCGAAAGAGTCTTAGATCTACACAACTTCACGAGGGTAGAAAACTTGCACTATGAAGCTTGCCAGCAGCCACAGCCACAAAAATAGATCCCAATTAAGTGAACTTATAAATGAAACAACCAAAAAAGACTGAATATGTGAAGTAAAGGGAAGGTTTTTTTTTTTTTAGACCTACTGTATATGATATTGATCAAACTCCATAGAATGTGTGTCTTGTATGTAGATAATTAGATGAATAAAAGACATAACTTAATATGCAACTTGCTTCTTACAATCTTACAAGTGTTTGGGTTGTGATGGGGTGAACCCCGTGGTATTCTTGGCATATCTGCGATCTACCTCTGGGTTACCATGGGGACGGTGAGCTGTGGACATGTGACTTTGGGACTATACTTTGCAGTTGAAAATGTACGAATGTAATAAAGTGACATAAAAAAACAACTTTTTGCGGTTCTCTCCCTGAAGATGTTTGGCGGCATGTATTGATACCAAGTGTAATGTACTGTTACTGTATTGTACTGTTATAATTCAGTACTCTCTTTTGCCCATACTGGTTTTAATGACACATATTCTTTGTCGATATGGAAGGAGGATCTGTTCTTCACAAAATATGTTGGTCATAAAAGTGTGTGTCTCCCGCTCTGCCTTCCTTTCCACCCACCCCCCCCCCCCCACCCCCCCACATGGACTCATACAATGTCTATTTCTATTCGAGGCAATCCAATCACGCATTAAACCCCAAGTAATATAACAAGAAGATACACACCATATCTACTTTCCATCACCCACCTACTGCTTTGCCCAGTGCCCCACTGGGCAAAACCCCCGCGGTTTCCGCATACACGCTGCCCAAGAACTTTGCTCAGCTTTCATTGCAAGAACTGAAAGTGACCCACTTGGTTCCAAAAGCATACAGCCATAGTGCTTGCAGCAAGGGGTCTTTTTTGGCTCCTCCTCAAAGGCATGACAGGGACATAATCTTTCCATGGATGTGGCTATTTCTGGTCATGGAGAGGTATTAATATGAGGTCCGACTTGCAATGACTTCCAGCCATAGATGCAGCATAACCCTCACTATTGATTGAAGGCAGCTGGCAGGATTCTTGATATAGGAAGAGCTAGGTCATGGAGTTCAGCAAGCAGCTGATTCTTACACAATTTAAAATTGCTCTGCAGGGGGAAAAAATGTTTTATACTCTACTGCAATTTGAAAGGGGTCTTTTTTCTCTGGAGAATCATTTGGCCCCTATAGTGATTTATTAGCAATTTGCCGGGGGGTTGTTGGATGGTGAAATAGTTGTCGAGGGGTGGATTGAGCCTTTGAGGAATATGCATTATCTATGGCATGTCTTTATATATCAAAATGGCACATAGAGTACTACCCACTCCTTCATGACTCCTCTAGCACAGGGAAAGCTAATAGAGCGCGTGTGACTATGGCGTATGCATTCACAGGCCGAGAGTGACAACAAAACTCAAAGGGACTCGGATATTAAAACGTTTTTTGCATGCCTTTTTGCATTTCGATTGTACCGCTTTAAAAAGTCAATTTCTTTCCAGGCCTTTAGAAGGGAACATCTTCTCCCTGAGGATTCCTTGAAATAGTATTTCCAGGGCATTCCACCCGCAGGCTATACTGTACTTAACACATCACCCATTTCTCGTCATTTAATGATTAAACAACACGCCCGTGAACCACCATCCGCAGCAGTTCAACTTAATTAAATCTGAACCTTTATTTCTGATTTGGAAATGAATTCACTGAGTGGGGTTTTCTCTTCGAACTCTTTAGATGCTACTGTACAGAAGACGCCCAATGTAAGTGAATCCTTGGCGGGCACCACACACCAACACGACAGACTGTGATAAATGAAGGCCGGCAGTGAATCCATCATGCCCTCTCGCTCACACTAACACACTCGTCTCTAATTACTCTCAGCTGTTCCAAAAGATTGAGCTGGAGCCCACACCCATCTGTCTGTGGGCTTATTGGAGGGGGGTTGGTGCTGAAGCAAAGCCACTACTACACTGCTGGCAACAGACGACTTCCTGTACATCAGCCAATCAGGAAATTGCTCTTACAAATCACCCCAAAATCCAGGGGGGGCAGCAAGCGCAAGGCAGACACGCAAGGAAGGAATATGAGAGGGCATAAAAAGAGGGATAGTCAGCGATGAAGAGGAAACGAGAGAGGGAGGAATGAGAAACAGAAGAGAGTAGAGATAGGGTGTAAGTAGCGATAGATAGAGGGGGTGACAGATGTGGCGATGCCTGCTGACTGAGACACAGCAGCAGTTACATGATAAGCCAGCTTAGATGGCCTTGTGCCAATTTGAAGGAACACCACAATGTCAGCGGGGGCGGAGTTCTACAGCAACCAGGGTCCAGAAGGCCACCGGCAATCGTACATCCTGTCAGATTAATCACGAACTGTTCTTTTGACTTGGCGTATTATAAATTAAATGTATTTATTTGTTTATATCCAACAAACCCATAACGAGTCAAGTAGATAAAGTAAAATACACCAGCTGAATTTAATGTTTTTTTTTGCAATAGAGGAAATCACTGCTGACAATGAAATAAAAGGGTGCATTTATTTCACAGGTCAATCAAAGCTAGGTAATGCAGGAAACACATAATCAAGCAGGGAACCTTCTTGGAATCAGATACACAGCAGGCAAATTGATGTCAATTTAATTTAATATTTGATCAAATACAGCATAATACACTCATATTGATAATGTGTATATAATAGTACCTTGTACTACATTGAAAATTTTTCTTTTAAAATTGTATTGCTGAGTGAGTTAAACATTTTCTTTTTTTACATTTTAATGTACAAAATGAAACACAAAATAATTAAAAAACATAATGGTCCTTTGTGCTACTGATTACAATGTGTTGTTAGTCGTATTTTTCAGGACCTTGAGATGTGATGAAAAGAAATGCTACAACATGAGTCATCCAGCGAAACAAAATAACAGACAAATTCCATAAAAGCAGAAAGTTATAATTATCCCTTATACAGTACATACATGGCCGTTAAGTTGTCAGATCTGTTTAAAACACTTCATTTCTGTATGCCAACTCATTAACATTAGCCAGCTTCCATATCACTGATGGCTAAAGTTGTGAACAGGGTTCCCACACCTTCTTAAACAGACTTTTCAAGGACTTTCCGGGTCCAATTCCCTCAAACTCAAGCACCCAGCATGGCATAGTTTGAGGTGGATCTAGGTTACTGTAATTGCTGTTACAACACTGAACATTTATACAACGATTACTTGCAGGCTTTATAGAGGTTCACATTGTGTGAGCACTTCTCAATTGTGCTGTGTTAAGAGTGATGGCAGGCTATGTGGTCTCCTGCGTTCTCTAACAGTACAGCAAAACAAAATATTGTGTAGGTTGAGCAATAAAATGACTGAAGTCGAATGATGGAGGTTAAACAGTTTAACGTGCATCACTCGACTTCAATAACTCATCCACACACGTAATTGTCACACTTTCTCTGGGCAGGTGGCACGTGAAACAATGACGCAACTGCGGGAGACACATGCAGACGTTAAATAAAAACGTTCGAAATAGTTTCAATTTCTATTCTTATGCAATATTTATGAATTCTTTATGAAGTACTTCCAATGACCCATGTCTACTGATGTCTATTTTCAACACTTACACAACTCTACTTTCAAGGCCTTTTTTTTCTCTCGAATTCACAAACTTTCAAGGGCAATGTCTATTGATGTCTATTTTTAACAACTTTCAAGGCCTTGATTTTTTTTATTCTCGAATTCACACACTTTCAAGGTTTTCAAGAACCCATGGGAACCCTGTGTAAAAAAAATGGCAACACCTGGTCTCTCAAGCAAGATCTTCTAGGGATGGAAAAAACAAAACAGAATTTAAGTGCATAACTTAATTCACACTTACAAAACAGTATCTGTCAATCTCAACCTAACACACTATAAAGAATAAGAAAAATAATAACTGCACAAAAGATTTGTCAATTACATCCTAAACTCTACACACCAAGCACATACTGTGGAATTTGTATACTACTTTGTTAGGCATTTGGGGTATACATTTGCAACGATTGCAATCAAATGCCTTTGCATGAAGGAATTAGAGACATGGTATTAAAAACTAAAATAGTGCAATTTCACATTCCTTGTCATCATTAATGAGTTATTTTTCATTATATACATTTGTATAGCTATTTGGTGTACATACAGGTAGAATGTGTGAAATAAAAGTGCATGCAGAAAATTTCAAAAGTGCGTCAGTCAGTCGGTAATATCCTAATTTAGAACAACTAATCAAAAATGAGCTAATAGAAAGGACACACAAAAATAAAAAATATTTTTTTAGGGAATATAAGTCATTGCCAAGCGCTACCAGTTCGCCTGTGGCATGCCAAACGGTTTAGCTAAATTCATAAGATTTCCAGCGAACGGACGTTGATGGGTGTCGTAGTTGGGCTACTGAACAACATACTGATTGTTATTATAGGACTGTTAATCCTCTTTGCTAAAATAACTTGATCTGGACTATATAGTGAGTTACACTGCCTCACTAACCAAACGTATCTCCATGCAGTCCTTTAGATGTAACTTCATGTAACAATTGCAGTTCAGTGACCAAAAAATACGCTGTTCTAGCAATTTTGGCAATATCTTCATGATTGAGTGAGAGTGGAAATGTGCGCATTATATAACAAGCTGATTCGATAGAAGCATGGCCTGACTGTATGGCAAAGTCTGTAGAGGCTCAGCATGGTGGAACACATACAGCCGGGCACCCTGGCTAAAAAAAATCATATTCCTGAGGATTGAAATCCTACTGATGCCTGCTATAGACTAGAAAGGTTAAACCTACTCTTGTTCTTCGATCTTGGGTCAAAGTAACCTTGAAATACATTCAGCCAAGATTTCTGGGATTGATTGGTCTTGTCTGATACATTGGAACGCACTTGACTTAATGAATTTCAGTTACTATTAGACCCAAGTCTATGATACAGTACATCTGCTCAGTGGCGGCTTTAAGACAGACACAATTCAGACAAAATTTTGCCCCACTGCTCAATATATCTTGTGGTGGAGTTTCTCTGCTCACGTTTATACGTTCCCATAGCAACGCAGCACACACACAAACACCACATAAGCTGTATTTTTCAAGGGAAATTATTCCAAATAGCAATATAATGATTGCGACAGTCAAATTTTACATTTTGAACATGTTGATTTTACCATTAAATTGTTATTTCATAATAGATATAAGATGACGTTGTGCCACAAGGCTATGAGCATCTTACTCAACAGCGCCACCTCTGGTGGGGCACTGGCCCACCTGCCTCTAATGCACAACCGCCACTGCTTCTGTTAACTTCGGAATATTGCACAAGGTGATCCCAACACTTTTCAGCAACTAAAACTAAACCATAGACTGACCAAATATTCAACTTTTCAACACTGACAGAGCAGCTCTGCTTGGTTTTTCAATAAGCATACATGATGAGACTGCTCAATAAGTCAATGAATGTATGGAAAAATATATACTTTCTTATTTTAAATCATGAGGTGCCCCTTAAATTAAATACTAAAGATTTTTTTTGCTTGTGGCAGGATAGGGGTTTTGTAGGGAAGCACGGAGGACAAAGAGGTGTGTGTGTGTGTGTGTGTGTGTGTGTGTGTGTGTGTGTGTGTGTGTGTTGTGGTGGGGGGTATAGGACAGGCAGGGTATAAGGTAAAGGGAAAGAAAAGGGGATGAAATCGGGGATGGAAGAAAGTCAGGAAGAAGAAGTGGAGTGGTCATACTAGGTGGACAGGTCTGTGAGCCCACTGCCATTCTCGATTACAGCCTTGGCAAACTGCTTAAAGACACGGTCCATGTAAGTGCTGTTGCGAGGCCACAGGCCTTCCAGAAAACCAATATGTCCGCCATGACATGTGATGAGGATGGCCAGGTTGGGGTTCTGTTTCACCAGCTCCACTGGAATGGCTGCGAAATCGAAATCACCTCAGCAACGTCATTATCGGATTTTCTCGGCAAAAAAATATATATGCTCGACGGCATGCACCGCATCCATACGTGATGACACACTTATCAATAGATGAAAAAATAAAAAATAAAAAATCATCAAACTACTATTCGTACCCAGTGTAGCTTTGCGTGACTCACCATGATTAGGGGAAAACACGTCGTCAGCAGCGTTGAGACACAGCATTGGCACCTGCACAGACTTGAGCCTGTGGACCGGACTGGCGTCGCGGTAGTAGTCGTCGTTGGTGGGGTAACCAAACATGATGGACGTGAACCTCTCGTCAAACTGACGAATGGTTTTGGCCTATAGGGAGGCGGGGTACGGTGGGTGTTGATTGTATATCACCATGCCACATCCTGGCCTAAATGGCATTCCTCAGTATCTCGACAAAGTCGGCTTTTTTTTATATATGCGTTTAGATCTTTCTTTCACAAACTATAAAAACCGCACCTTCATGACGTGATCAATGTCGTAGCTCTTCTCCAGGACGGGTCTGTGTCTGTAGGGCAGATAGCAAACAGTAAAATCCACTAACAAAACCTTAAATATCATATTTTAAATAGTAGATCATTTACACGTTGTAATATCAGGGGTACAAGCCACCCCCAATGCATTTTTGCTAGCAAATAACTTTCCTATAATAAAATCACCAAAGCAAAGCCCTGTCCTGTTAATCAGAATAAATCTGAGGACCGGCGCAAAAATGAGTGGAAATACAAATCCATGTTTATGGATGTAGAAAAATAAAGCCTGGGTTATGGATGTAGAAATGAAAGCCTTGGTTAAGGAAAACAGAGAGAGAGAGAGAGAGAGAGAGAGAGAGAGAGAGAGAGAGAGAGAGAGAGAGAGAGAGAGAGAGAGGGAGTGCACTGGCACACGGCCAGCCTAGCTCTGTCCGTCCATGGGCCCCCTTTCCCCAGGCTGGCTGGGGGGGGGGGGGGGGGGGCACTGTATGCTGGGCTAATCTGGGTTTATCTCCCTGGCCTCCACCCACCTGTCCACGGACGCCTGCAGGCAGCTGGTGAGGTAGGAGTTGAACAAGAAGCGGTCCAGGGGCTTCTCCAGCGAGGCCGTGCACTCGAAGACGTCCCAGCCCGCCGAGAACACCACCACGCCCTTCAGGCAGGTCTTGCGGCCCTTGCGGCCCAGGTAATTGGCCAGCATCATCCTATAGGGCGAGAGGCGGTTTATAGAGCGTCCCGTCCCATGCATAAGAACATGAACATAAGATGTTGGATGTGTGATTTCTGTAAATGTGTTTTTTTACGTTATTAAATGACTAAGTTGTTCTACACGTCCACTTACTTCTCTGGTAACTCAATACAATAATTCATAGCGGCATTCAGACTGTGTCATACTCCGTATTTATTCTATTGAACAGTTCAACGCTTTGTACGCTTACCTGTTACAGTGGACATAAAATATTGAAATATCACATGACTAACCTTTATTAATACTAGATCGACTAGGCGCCAATCAGCCCTTTGGGCTCTGGTTGAAACTGGGGACAAGAGGACACTTTTGTCCCACTCAAGTGATTATTTGCCCTGTTAACAGGCTTTTATTAACAACAAATACGGACAATTCTGCTTCTTGAATCATTTTGTGTCAGGTCAAAGTCAACGCAGTTCACACCAACTACACTTAAGCCAGAGGCAATTTACCAAAAAAACATGGCTGACAAGAGTATACAAGAGTGACAAGAGTGTCCACAGTATAACTATTGTGAGTTGTTGAATTACCCGCCCATGGAAACTCCAGCAGCCATGATAGGAGCATCAGGATAGTGAGTCTGGATGTGCTCAATGACTGCCTCCAGGTCCTCAGTGTTGGCAGCACAGTACGTCCTGGGGGTCTGGGGACAACAAGAGCATCACAACCTTCTTTTTTAACGGGATACTGCACCAATTTTCTTAATATATGTTGTTGTTTAGGCTAAATAAGTAAGTATTGAACAAGTTTG
This sequence comes from Galaxias olidus, assembly GCA_026901105.3. Taxonomy (NCBI): domain Eukaryota; kingdom Metazoa; phylum Chordata; class Actinopteri; order Galaxiiformes; family Galaxiidae; genus Galaxias; species Galaxias olidus. The sequence continues at coordinate 53,984 of JAPMUY010008928.1, forward strand.
GGTCATAGGATCAATGTTAGTGAAATTCACATATTTTTCCGACCACCGGCATTTAAATGGTTATTCATTGTACACCACAATGCCCATAGATCATTGCGCAAATCAAACTTAGAACCAGCAAACGCTATCCCCTTGGCTGAAAACAGCGGTAGTTTAAAAAAATTCAGGAAGGACCCCCGATTAATGCAACTGAGAGTCATTTTCTCAACTCGTTTGACATTCTGCTGTTTGATCGCGAAAAACTAAATGACGAAACATTGTTTAAAATACAACACTGATGTCAGACAGAAACATATCAAAAAATCGAAAATGGGTGAACTGTCACTTTAAACTGTTCAGGATCATGAAGCCTACGGCCGAGGACTCTCTGATTCAGTCTCTCTCTCACCCACCCACTCACACGAATGGACCAAGTCATGTCCATACACTGCATTGTACTACTTATGCAACGTCTTTAACAAGAAAGAATAATACCTCATGTTACAAATGGCTGATTCCCTTACAAACCTGCTTACAGTAAGTGCGGTGCCCTTCAACGGCACTGACCTTTATCTACTGTATTATGCGGCACGGCACCAGTTTCAAACAGTTAATGGCCACTGTCCGTCTATAGCAAGGATTATCGATTAGCCTTCTGCAGGCAAAATGGAGATGGCTATTCAAGAGATAATTTCAGGTCAAGTCAACTGATCATGTGCTGGAACACTGCTAGTGCAAAATCTCAGGGTCGATTACACGGACAGACCAAAATGATTTGTCAGCTTTATGCAAAACTCTGTAGTGTCCAATTGTGTTGACGATTTAGTTAACTGTTGCCAAAAAAAACAACGATACACCCAATGTTAAATCTTTGCTCCGCTTCAGTCGAGCAGACTCAAACTGACTGTAGGCTACATACCAGGTATCTTGCACACTATTTTTAGACTGAGGTGCCGAATGAGGGCACTGGCTCTTTAAGGGGTCTTTCAGGCACAGTGGACAGTGTCTCCCTCGAGGCCATTCTAGTGTACTGGCCTACATGAACAAAGGAGCCCCTTCATTCTAAGTGGACACAGAGAAAACGGTCGCGACAGCGTGTGATTGCTAATCAATTTGCATCAAATGTAGCACATTCAGACGGCTCTGCATATAGGGGGGGATATGCACCCGATGTTCTATGTGTAACATACGGTACAGATGAGACTATATCTACCCGAGGACAAATCACTGAAGCGGATCTGAGACCGGGTGACTAGTTCGTGTCTTAGTTGGCGTCTGCTCTTAACAAAAGAAAAAAAAACACAGCCGCTCTCCATTCTGACAGTGAAGGCCAAGTGGGACATGGGGCTAATTGTGTGTTGCACTGCAGAGAATAAACCCTCTTTAAGTCCGGACTGAGACGTCGGGGTGACACTGATGGTGTGATCCCATCTGGGCATAGGCCCCTTCGACCTACACTAACGTCCCTCTGTCTAACCACACAAAGGCAGTATATGGCCATTTTACGCTACAGACATAAAGAGTCTCTCTCTCTCTGTGTGTGTGAGTGTGTGTGTGTGTGTGTGTGTGTGTGTGTGTTTTGGTCTAAATATGGCCGGGAGCAGATCAAGCGTAAGCCGGGTGTCAGAACTCACTGCACTTGCACCCAACACAAAATCGCAACGCAGTGGATTGAAAGCTGAACACTCTGGCCCATGATACCCTCAGCTTAATCCCTGCTATGTCACAACACTGTCTGTCCGTACGTCTGTCTGTCGGTCAAGCCGCTGTCAGGTGCTCTGTGGTACGCGTGACTTAGGTGGTGTGACCTAGCTGAACCACGATAGAGGACATCTATGGTAATTGGCTTTCGGTGTCCCACAAATGTTCGAACGCTTTACCAGCGCCACAGCAAAATTCTATTTTTGTTAATTTAGAGTATAAGTCATCTAATGAACTTCTGCGATTTCCTGAAGTACCTATGTTGTGTGTTTCCAATGCAATTGAACTAGATATGTCACATTGTGAGAAAGGACTACATAAAAAAAAGCCCAGTGTATTAACATCCCTAAGTAAGACGTGTTATACATTTGAATAGCCTATTGAATCTTTCATTAAGGAACACAGCCTTTTGGCTATAACCTATTGAATGCTTTGTCTCATTTAACCACTGGTTAGCCCACACCACCTGTCATGGAGTGAGCTATGTAAAACAATATCTACACCCACGCGTAATGAATTTTAGACTCTCACCAGTAGGGTCTCACCAGACACTCCTCTGTTGTTGAAGACTACACACCTGAAAAACACAGCATCATACATGTACATGTGAAGGCATAGTTCATGCAGTATTCAATGCAGTATTGTTGCATATTATAAGAATTTGGTAATATCAAGCCACATATCAACACTTTTTTAACCTAGCTGCACATGGAACTAGGATTCCGTGATTATGGACATTTAAAAAAAGTAGTTCTTAGATCAACCTTTATGTAAATCTAATCTATATTTGAGTTTGGTTGCTGCTGAGACTAGTTTAGTTTGAGATCCTTGGCTACCTCTGACCTTGCACCAGCCTCCAGACTTCACTATGAATCGGACCCTTAATGTACTGCATTAGCTCAAGTGTTTGTATGTATCATCAAGTATTTCTCTCTGTGTCTTTCTCTCCATCTTTACACGGTGTCGCTGTCCCTCTGAGGAATACGTTTTCAATCATACAGATCGGCAAAAAATAAATCAATCATGTGTCTTTTTTTCTTTGGTACTGCATGTCTCTGCTAATATCTGTATTCAGTCACAGCAGTTCCATTATTTCAAAAAGAGCTTCGCTATTACGCAAGTTGACACGAGTGCGCTCTTAGATCTCGCTGAGGGTGCACATTGTGTTGTCATTGTGTGTCCCGACTTCCAAGAGCACACTCTAGCCCAATTTCCTCCCGTGATGAATGCTCGTCGCCAAGGTTGGACCAGAGGGACGAGAAGCGGCTGTTCCGTTCGGACTGAAAAAGCAAGCTGAGCATCGGGTGCCCCCCTGCCATGCAAACAAACACGCATAACTCTCCACCTCTCTCATCTGATGGGCTGTTATCTGGAGAGGACAGAGCCGCGGCTACCGTCTCTATCTGGGGAACTCAGCGGAGGGGTGGGCCGTGAAGGGGGGAGGGGGTGGATGACGGGTGACGCTTACGTACTTGGGCTGCTGCTGCGGCAAGCATACAGTAGAAAGGAAAGACTGGACGTGGCTAAGCCACACGGCTTGCAGCAGTAAGCTGTAATTCATTAAGCCAAGTCGGACTGGGGAGAGAAGAGGCCTGGAAGATGCTGAGTCTGCCTGTGTGCACCCACTCCCTCCCTCCCTCAGCCAAGCCCAGTGCTTTCTGAAAGAATGAGTGCAGTGGAAAGAACACTGAAAGGGGCCTTTTAGGGAGAAAAGAAAGAGGGAGCCAGGGTATGAGAGAGAGAGAGCGAGAGAGAGAGAGAGAGAAAACTGCTTCCCTTTGCATCTCCTAAAGCTGGCGCAACGTTAGCTGTTTACAAAAGCAACTCTGCTGGACACGGATCCTGGGTAGCTGACTGCATCTCTCTTTCTCTACACCTGCTCGCCTGAAGTAACCCCCAGACACACACTTCAAACACACACACGCAAACACACATCACATAAATGCTTACAAAGGTGAAATATACGCCGTTTCTCATTCCTGATCTATCGAATAAAGTTAATAGCGTTCTACAAAGTAAGTTCAAAATACTTTGTAACGTATCAGTCCCATAGCAAGAGTCCCAGGGCTGATTCAGTGGGTTGAATCGAGTGAGGGAGAGACTGGGGACAGGGCTTGCTACAGCTGGAACCAGGGCCGGGACCACCCACCTATAGCCCAGGTCGCAGCTCTGTTGAACCATGTGCAGGATGTAGGACTCCCGGCTGGTGCCGGTCAAGCCTGGGAGAAGGAGCACCGTGGGTCGACTGGCTGGGTCCGGGTGGGAGAGGCTGTCGTCGTTGTCGGACCAGTCCAAAGAGATCTGTCCCCCATCGGCCGCCCTAATGAGTTCACTGCAAAGAGAGAGAGGGGGGGGGGGGGGGGGCGGACGGACGACAAAGAGTTGGCCGGACAGGGCACACATGTGAGAAACAAGTCTCCTTCCTCTCCCCGCCGCAATGCTCACTGTGTGATAAGAAAACACGCTCTGGACCATACTAGACAGCGCGCGTACACACACACTGACACACACACACACACACACACACACACACACACACACACACACACACACACACACACTGACACACACACACACACACACACACACACACACACGTGAACGCACCTACACAATTTAATATCCACAGAGAATGTAGTTCCCTAAATCAAACCTGATTGCATTTTGCACCAACCCGTTCCTACACATGTGACAAACACAAACAGGGGTCCAAAACAACCCCCGACAAAGTATTATCTTCTCTGACTCCGCTTTCTGGGCAATTACATTCCTCCTTTTCGATTTCGGGTACCATCCGCACTCCGGGACATCAATCAGTACTGTAGGGTTGTCTATGGGAAGGCGATACGTCTGTAATGGAGTGCAGTCCCACCTACACACAGCTCTGTGACGAGGGCTTCATTTCCCCGGCGATGGGCGACGGAGAGCGCTATTCAGGACAGAGCCACTAAGGAGAACAGACAGAAAAACTGCTGCAGTGGACTCTCACTTTGCGGGCCGGGGGTAGCCGAGGTCAGTGAGATCCATCGCGGTCCACCTCACCTCACCCATGCACACACACAGCTGCAGACAAGTCCAGCCAAATGCCTGCGCACACATACGCTGTATACACCCAGCACAGCGAGACAACCTGGCCAGGCACCAGACACTCGGCTTGAAATTACAGAACCAACATCAAATATGCACTTAAGGCCTGACTGCAGAACCGGCATGGACCAATCGGACACCAGTAAGCCACAAAGGAGGAGGAGACTTCTTTTACAGACATGCTAATCCATGAGTGTGACAAGGGGAGTGAGTGGAATTTCACTCAGGCAGTCTGGGACAAACTGGTCGGCTTTCAGGGTTGCGTGTCTTTGGGTAGACCTTGAGTAATGTGATTAGTGTGGGGGCCAAGGGTCCTCAACCCCAATAAATAAAATGTGTTCATAACCTCAGTGAATGTCAACGGCCCATCATAAGCTTTGACTGAAAAACAAAAGGAGACACGGCCTGCCACAGTTCTGTTGCATTGTGGGAGTGTGCATCGGTTTGATTTGAGAGAAGACAGTGAAAGGCGGAGGTGACACAAAATGACCTTGTTTGAGACTGTGCCGATGATTGGACTGGCAATGCAGGGCAAAGAGAACACATTACATCACGGAGCCGCATAACCTGACGACACAGAACAATGGGCAGAGACAAACAAACACGCTGCCATATTAATGTGCATGCAGTACGCTTGGAAACTTTCAATTCTATAATACAATCCGTTCACAATGCAAGTGTCAGACCTCTACTGAGAATTTTCAATGATACATTTTATTTGGTCAAGTTTAAAAGGTGAAAGAAGGCCAAGACCATGGTAATGTGTTCTAAGTAGCAGTAGGTAAAGATAAAACGTAGTGCCGTTTTCGCTGGATCCCCCGCCAGCTGACCCTAATGCTGATGCCTACAGTCCACCCTGATCACCTTTGTAATTAATTTAATTTAACTTAATGAATGCAGGGGGCATGGGACACCCTACCCATTAATCTCCAACAGAATGTCTCAAATTAGCAGTGTTGGTCTTGTTCCAACACCATGACATAAAAGATTCCTTTCACCTTGGAGCTAAGTCTTCTTGGCTAAAGGGTGAAAGTGCCACATTTGTTTGTTGTGTAATGTGAATGAAAGGAATCAAAGAACAGGACAACCTAAGTTCCTTTGTGATCAAGCCGACTGCCTAAGCCTACTAATTAACTAGCCTCAGATGGGACCAGGGATTTTTTGTTGTTCAATAAGGACTGGATATCTTTAGAAAAAAAACTGGGAGCAGTTTCAACTTGTGAACAGAAATTTGCCAGTAGCTCGCACCGTAAAACTGTCACAACGTCATAGTGTACTTTGAAATAGATGTGCCACAAGCTTATCACCCCCAATTGACCTGTAGCGCAAACTTTGACTGTTGAGGCCGATGTGATTTGGGTTACATCGTAACAGAGGATTATCCTAAGTAAATTATAAGAAGGGTCTTGGCTATTCTGTAATTTAATCTTCTGTAATAATTCTGGAATAATCTTATATATTTTTGATTAATCTCCCAAAATGCAACTCTGACTGTGGTACAGGCTTACGTTTTATTATACATCTTGATGAAAGCATGCCCATGTCTACTCATTAAATGTAATTTTGAGAATACAAACTGAACAAACTAATATTGCATTCATTATAAATGTCTGACGTTGTTTTACTGTAAAGACTGGGCTGTGTACAATGGAAGCCATAAGAGACACATCTGAATGAATTTGTTGTGGCATTTTCATCACTTGTCTGCTTAGGGAAAGATGATTTCTTACTTTCTGTAAATGACCCCGGGTTTGGCTGTGACAAAGGGTCTGAGCAGGGTCTGGATACGGCTCTCCCAGCACCAGAAGGTGGGGTAGTAGGTCTCCGATACCACAGGACATTGTTCCCTCAGGAACTGGTAGAACTTTTTGCCCCCAGAGATGAGCTGTGGCTTCTGTAAAAGTAGGTTGACATTGTTTTAGAGTATGGCAATAAAGATAAAATATAGAATTGATTAAGAACATACTTTTCTGGTTATTACAACTTATATGATTGTATAATATCTAATAAACAAATAATGACCTTTTGTGTCAAAACATACTAAACTGTACTACTTCTACACAAACTTCTGAAAAAAAATTTTGTACCCAAAATGTAAATGCACAGGATATAAAGTATGCTTGCAACTGACAAAATGTGTCACAATAAATTGCCTCACATTTGTTTCGTAATTGATGTAAGCATCTTGTCTTCTGTGTATTCATTGCCGTTATCATTTTTAATAAAGACTAAAGAGAATTACTGCCTCTGAAATTGTATAATTTGTCTTATGTGAAACACGTTAAATAATGTGTGATGATGAGTCACGATAATTTCGGCTTTCGGGCTAATGTTTCGAAATGCGCTTGGAAATGAGCATATAGAATACTGCATGCATTGTGTAACTGGGATGAGATGAGGTCATAAAACGTTTGTTTCTATCCTACCACCCCTGCAGAGAGCAATGTTTTGCAACTTTGATTTGAATAGACCTATAATCTAATATAACGAAATATCGCTTTTATAATTTTACAAGAAAGGCATAGCAATCTATTGTGTTATATGTATTTATTATGGACTCTTAATGAGCTAACATTAGTCTGTGAGTATTAAGCATGAATTGGGTCATACCCAAAAATCGAAACACAAAGCCTAGAATATGGAGCCATTGCAGGGGGAAATCATTGCATAAGGACGATATACCGGCAGCGCCGCCTGCCATACCCGGCATCACAAATGAAGGACTTTAGCTTACCCATGCACTAAAGCTATGGCTCAATTTAAATTGGACAGAAATAAACACAAGTAGCCTATACGCGATCAGTCAAGTTTGTACAGCTAGACAAACAACGTGTTTCTGTATGTGGTATAGATAACAATGATTTTTCTTCTTCAATATTTTTTAGACTGACAGCCTACCTTGGCTACTGATATTAAATAGTAGCAGGCATACGCTGCGCTGAAGCCAAGCACAAGCGAAAGTCCTACTCCAGATCCCAAAAACCCAACTTTCACTTGATTTTCCAGATAAAGTGACAGGTCCCTTGTTAAAACGTTGAAATTTAGCTCCAGTGAGATCATTGCAAGCTCCCTGTTGTCTGGCACACTGGATGGGTAGCGTAGTGCCCGGCTCAAGGGAAATTTCAGCTCTGGATGTGTTCGCCAGTTGTGAAGGAGACTGTCAAGGGGACTAGGGCAGGAGAAAAGTCAGTAGCAGTATTTATACTGGCAGAAGATGGCGCTATTTGACCGATAAAATAACGGGTCTTACTATCGAACATGTCTTAAAATTACGGGGTGCTGCCATCTAGAGTTGGTATCGTTGTACGACATTTTGGACTCGGCTATTCAAACCTTTCACGTTTACGTAGGCCTATGTCTCCAATTTTCTTGAAAGATTTGTAGACATATATGTCCAAAATATTTAACTAACCAACTAACACAATAAAACAGAAAATGAAATGCTAAATATCTTTCAGTTCTACAAAAATTCAGTCAACACAACATCCAATATAGAGATCAAACTTTTACAAGGAACTGTGCAACATTTTCGAAAGACACTTACGTAACCTTATTTTTTTCTAAATATGTATGAGTCCAAGTGAGGCCAATGAACTTTGAAATTTGCATCCCATTGAACAACTGCAGCTGGGATAATCTTCCTGTTAAGAATTACGCTTGAGCCTATCTTGATTGTACAGCACTTTGGTCAACTGTTGTTGTTTTAAATGTGCTTTATAAATATATTTGACATTGACATTGTACTATAGTACTCGTAGGCTAATTAAAATAATTGAACGTAACATTATACAATTATATATAATACAACATAACTTTTTTTATATTTAATATCATAGTTTTTTCTCTACAATATTTATCCTGATTCATGTTGAGATTACATGGGTTTGTAGTCTAGCTCAATTACGGCTGTTTATGAAATGTTGCCAAGTTGGCATGTTAACCCACAGCAAAAGTACACTGAAGTAGAAAACGTAATCCTCCATATTTTTGAACAACAAGTCTGGTATTTTATTCAAAATAGCCATATAAATATTATAGACATATTTTGATCCACTTGGTCTTAATGCTTTTAAATAACATCTACAACATTAATTTCCAAGTTACAAAGTTTATTAGTGATAACACACAATATTTCATCTTGTGTGGCTTGTTTTTCCCAAAATTGAGAACAAAAGTCAGAAAACTTGCAGTTGGCTTTATACATTTCTAAAGATAATATAACGTCATCACATACATGATTTGTGACATTCCGATCTGCTTTTGATAGAAGTACTCTACCCTCCAGAGACCAGTCAGTTTACCATTATCTTCATTCTACACCCACATATATCTTTATATTTAACAGGGATTCTACAAATCATATAATTAATAGCATTACAATTGAACACTGACCAGTCGCATTTCCTAATATTTAAAGTCCATCCTTATTCTAGAAAAATACAGAAATTAGGTGGGAGGTTAAGTGACTCCAGACAGACAAAAATCCCTCTCATCCCTTTTAATCTAGCGATGTGACGCCACGAGCGTTGGCCAAACATCCCTTCGAAAGCAAAGTATCTTCGTGAGTCGTCGTCCACCTCCGTAGCTTTGCTGGCTGGTTGCTCGTACATGGACGATGATTGACAATAATGGCGACGCGATTATTGTGAGTTGCCTCAAGAGAACCTTTTGACCAAATAACATATCTACCGTACACTGGAAATATACATTCCAAACAAAATAGTGTTTAAATGACTAATTTTCAAACGTTAAAGGACTTGCTAACCTAGCCTCCTAATACGTTAGCTAGCTTGAAGCCCTGGCTAACTAGCTAGCTAACACAACGTTAGCTTGCAAGTTGAGGAGGTGGCATTCTTCTGTGTGTGGACTTGAGGAGATACAGCTTGCTTGCTAACAAAGCTCAGGGTCCAGCTTGCTACCCGTATACGATGTGGACACTTGACGAGGTCGTGGGGTAATTATTTTCACTACTGGATACAAAGTAATGTCAAAGTAATACTGAAAAAGAGCTAACTACTACCAGGGCCACAAGGTTTGAAGAGAGCAGTTCTGTTTTCGAGAGGAAAGTGCGTGCTATTCAACAGCTTTCCTCAACTCAAAGCTGCTGCTGCTCAGCGCTAGCATCGGGCACAGATTGGTTTTGTTGTTACATTTGGTAGTTCAAAAGTAACACCATCTCCCCGTGAATCTACCCATAGCTGTTCAGAACAGGTAGCTGTCGGGGTTTTTTTTTTTATATCTGGGTTGTTGCAAGACTCCTTTATTGAAATGACCACCGGTAGGAACAACCGAGTGATGATGGAAGGAGTTGGGGCGCGAGTGATCCGTGGGCCGGATTGGAAGTGGGGTAAACAGGACGGTGGAGAGGGACATGTTGGCACTGTCAGGAGTTTTGAAAGTCCTGAGGAGGTGGTGGTTGTCTGGGATAACGGGACTGCTGCCAACTATCGTTGTTCTGGTGCATACGACGTAAGGATATTTGACAGTGCGCCTACAGGTAATATACTACATTTAACTCAAAAGTTCCTATTGATGCTTAATGGTTTTGTTATTGTGATGAAGTGTGTCAACCAAGAATCTAAATCAATATGGCAATATCGTTCTGAGAGGTCGATTTGAAAGATAGGCTGACAGATGTGAAGTCCACTGCATGATAAAGTGTGACATATTAAATAATAATAATTACTTTTTGGTAAAATTGTTCTAGGAAAGTTATAGATATTAATAATGTCCTCGGCAGCAAACACTGCTTCTTGCTGACTGTTAATGAAAGACTTGGACACAAACCAACCCATTTCAGTTCCAATAAATGAGAGAATTGACCTCGATAAATAACTCCTTCTAAATCTAAATAAACCAAACTATTTGAATAACGTAAGATTATTGTCACCAGTAGCCTAATATTCACACCTGTTTTTGTTTCATTAAGCCAGCGTCTCTGTTGTAAATTCTGAATACCATTGTTTTAACAAAGTCTTGTTAAAAGTTGAACTTGTTGTTTCCTTGCACACGCTGCAGGTATCAAGCACGATGGCACCATGTGTGACACCTGCCGCCAGCAGCCCATCATCGGCATCCGCTGGAAGTGTGCCGAGTGCACCAACTATGACCTCTGCACCACCTGTTACCACGGCGACAAGCATCACCTGCGTCACCGCTTCTACCGGATCACAACACCCGGTAGTGAGAGGTAAGAGCCACAATGCCTAGTTAATGGCATATTGCTCCGTCCAAGCTTGTTTAAACCAAACATTGTGGTTTGGCCTTGTTGGATCCCTCTCTCTCTCAAGCAGACACAACATGTGGCCAACGTTCCTGGACTCTGTTGCCAAGCAACTGCAGAGCCTCAATTTCAGATGCAGAGATGTTGTTTTGGCCTTGGCTTCAAAGCTGGCCATCTTTCTGTATGGTTACTTATGTGCTTCTGAAGGCAATGGGGGGAGCGATTTCCTAATCCCACCATGAGAAGATGACAAAGGCAACATTAAGTATCATGTGTTAGTTCAATTATCAGGAATTGCATGAAACATGTTCAAAACATGCATTTTTTACCTGCAGCTTTGCAATGCTAAATATACATCCACACAGAATTGTCACTAGTTAAATGCAAATTGAAAACTTTGCCTGTTGTGTTTTTAGCACTTATTACAATGCCTCCCGGTGCAATTTTTCAGGCGACTTGTGCCAAATATACCCTTTGTAGGGCCCTGCAAAGGTGTATTTGTCATAAAGACTTCATCCACTCTGAGGTTTACTGGCAGAACGCACGGCACAGCAGCTGGCGGACCATTCAACTGAACAATGACTTCAGATCCCCCGAGACGGTGATTGCATGACGGCACACAATAGATGCCGGTGGTCTCCCTAACCCCCGGCCACTCGACACTGAAAGCATGGCGGGGCGGGGGTCTTTTATTCTGCCACGGCTTCTTTGACTGGCTGCTGTCGGGGAGTGTCCAGAGGTGACAGTGTTTGCATCGGTGACCCTTTCCAGCTGCCGTGTCTGCTGTCAGAGACTAACTCACTCTGTCTCTCTCGCTCTCTCTCTCTATCTCGCTCTCTCTCTCTCTCTCTCTCTCTCTCTCTCTCTCTCTCTCTCTCTCTCTCTCTCTCTCTCTCTCTCTCTCTCTCTTTCTCTCTTTCTCTCTCTCTCTCTCTCTCTCTCTCTCTCTCTCTCTCTCTCGCTTTGCCATATCGGCGATTGGCCTTCTTCTGACTTTGTAGGGAGTTGCTCTGTCTTGGGTTGAACCGAGAATGCAATCTATGTAAAGTAAATTCCTTTACTTTGACATAGCTCAGGCCTAGCCGTCTAGTTGGGAAATGTGCTGATAAGATACGGGTCACACATATGATTCTGTTGACAGCATAGACTCTTCGTCAGGCCTCGTCATGATTTCATAGGCCCTACAGATGATAGACCAAACAGAATCCCCCATACTGCTTCCAATGGCTTGACGGTGCAACAGCGATGCTGTAATATTTAGGGCGGATTGACTGACACTTGCTAATTCCTTGACACTGGTGTGACAGATTCCCATAACACTGTACGAGTGTCTTCCCCCCCGCCCAGCTCTGCGCTTCATGGAACTAGTCTATGTGTTATGCTGGCCCGTGGTGTTGTGATGGGGGTGAAACAGAGTGTCTGAGGAGTGCGCCTCCTGGTGTGATGCTCAGACCAAGCCATCTGGCGCGCCGACGTCTGCCTGTGCCGTGCCCTAAGCACCCAGTCTGTTTTCATCAACCCCTCTCCGTGCTGCCATCGAGACGGTTCAAATGTGGTTCGACAGCTCCAACAATGGTGATCAAATCTGCGTTTTTGTATGGCAGTGACGTCCTCACGTCCACCAAGCTAGTAAGGTTTTGTTGATGTGTGTTTTGCCAGCCAGAGGTGGCCTTTGCCTCTGATTTGAGTGCATTCCATAAACTGCTACCATTTCCCACTCTAACTTGTTTTTAAGATGCCTCTCACAGCTGCCGGCGATCTGTCTGTAGCCTCAAAGGTTGTACTACTCCAATTCCAACTTCCAATTTACAAGTAGAAAAGCCAACGTATTCTGAACCAAATGTTCTTCCCTTTGTTGTGTGTTTGGACAGAGTGCTGCTGGAGTCTCGCCGCAAGTCCAAGAAGATCACAGCGCGGGGGATTTTCACGGGCGGCCGGGTGGTCCGAGGTGTGGACTGGCAGTGGGAGGACCAGGACGGAGGCAACGGCAGGAGAGGAAAGGTGGGACAAGCCTCCCTTCGTCTACAAGTAGCAATGTCTTACACAGGGGAAAGGGGGACTTCAGAGAAACAAGGACTGATGGTTATAGTAGTAGTAGTGGTATAATTCACTGGAGATGGTAGATAAAGATGTATTGTCGGAAGTCAGAGCAACTGTTATCAAAGGTGTTTTGCTTACCCAGGGGAATGTGGTTGGAGGTAGAAACCTGGTGGGTGGCAATTCATCTCTTGTCCTTTGTTGTTCATGGCGACTAAACTCGATTGTCACCTCATTTTCCTGGCTGTGCCTTTCGAACAGTGTGGGTCCGTCTGCCTAGGTGTTAAGTACGTGTGAACGAAAAACCGATAGGTAGGAGGGCCTTCTTTTCCTTTCAACGCTCTACCCAAAGGTGGAGTGTCTTTCTCACGTTCGGCTCCCCCCCGAGCCTTCAACCACACCCGGTAGAACAGAAGACGCCTGACAAGGTTACGCGTGTTTACGTTTCCTCCCGTTTCGGGCACGGCACGCCGGGCGTGGCGCCACGGAGCTCGGGCCGGGTCCAGACCCCCCCCCCAGAGTACTCCATTAAAAGTCCCCGCAGGGCGGTGTTATGATTTAATTTCCGCCGCGTTATTTATGGGGAGATCTCATTATTGTTTTACGATGCCGTAAGCAATATGCTGAGCAGCAAACCGCTGTTGCCATGTCCTGCAGCTCGGATAAGCCGTTAGGGTAGTAGGAGTGTGACTTTCCGAGCCCCCGTGAATCAATTACCGGAGACCCGCGAGTGAGGAAATACGGAGCCTTCGCTTGAGAAATAATTGTACTTACTTTTTTTTTAATTTAAATAAGTCATTTTGTTTACCGTAACGCTGCCTTGCTTTCTTGGTTTCCTGGAAATAATGTTGTTGTTTTGTTAATGAGGTTGTTATTGTCAGAAACGCACGTGTTGATGGATTAGTAAGGTTTGTAATTTGCAGGTCAAGTCCCTCCCAGACGTGGTCTGTGGATAGTTTCTGTGCTGTTTGTTTTGTCTATAGACCGTAGGTGGTGTTTGATGAGGGCTTTCTGTCTATTGACAGTCTGATTATTTTCTGTTTACCACCTCCTAGATGAGCCGAGTACTCCTAATTTGTGCTTTATAAATCTAAGCAACCATGGCAGAGGACACATCTATTACTAACACCGTTGATCGGTCCTTTGTTAGAGAGAAAAGGAGTCTAATTCGGGTGGCGCAAGTTCAAGCAGGGCTGTTTCCTGAACTTTGAAGAAGGTGAAATAGGTAACACATCTTGGATTTCCCCGTGGGCTTTCTCTTCTCTCTCCCCTAACGTCCTCTCTTCCCTTCTTTTCTGCTCCCTCATCCCGTCTGCAGGTGACAGAGATCCAGGACTGGAGCGCCGCCAGCCCCCACAGTGCTGCCTACGTCCTGTGGGACAACGGGGCCAAGAACCTCTACCGCGTGGGCTTTGAGGGCATGGTGAGCTCCACACACACACACACACACCCACACACACACACACACACACTTCTAGTTCTCTGGTGTAAACGCTGTCCCATTGACAAGCACATAACGACACACACAACTTCCCTTCTCACCCGCACACTATCTCTAACTGACTAACACACACACACACACACACACACACACACACACAAACCCAGGACAAAGGGATCAGATGGCAGGTGTCCTTTGTGTTTGTCCTAAGGGCCAGGCCGACGGGCCTCTCTCTTGGGCTGCAAGGCCTTTGTAAGGAGCCCCGTAGGCAGCCACACGGCCAGCCGGCCAGCCAGCCAGCATGTGCCAGAGCCTCTTTGTCAGGGCAGCTGCAGGGGGAGTGCGTGTGTATCTCCATGAGAATGGCAATCTGTTCTTTTTGGGTCTTTATGGAGGAAGAGAGGGAACATGGAGGTCAGTTGTAGAGCAGGGGGGTGCCCCCTCCACACGAGCCACAAATTAAAACTGCTCCCATTGGTGGAGACCACCCCCAGCTTTTTAAGAACGGCAGCCAATCGGGTGGCTAGGTTTCGCAACCGCTTTTTTCTTTGTTATTCTAATCAGAAAGGGTCTGTGCAAAGAGTACCTACGTAGACGACAGCTGCTGCTGTTGGATTAACCAAAGCACAGATTTGGACCCCCCATCACAAAGAGTTTAACGTGACCCGGATAGCTAGGACAAAGACAGGAAGTCAGTGAAAGACCTCCCACTCCCATAGATGCTGCACATTAAAAGCAACTCGGAATAGTTTGTGGTATTGCGTAACAGCGGCATTCATTTGATTTATACACATCAATAACCGTATCATCAATTGGATAGGTGTCATTATTGATGTACCAAGGTAGTCTCTGCGCTATTCATCACAGTGTGGAGCCACTAAACTCATTTATCCCCCCCGCCCCCCAAAAAAGAGAGCCTCTTTCTCATCATCGCCTGTCCTCTTTACTCTCGGTCACAGTAGCTGCACAAGTCTGACTCATCACAAACCCGTATAGTGCACCTTCTGTCTGCCTCAGCCGCTCGTGTAATTCCCCCGTTGTCCTTGCTTGCCCTCCCCGTCATGGCGAGGTGCCATTCGACGCCGAAGAACTGCGCGAGCTTGTGCGGCGTGATGCGCGACCTCGCCGTCCGTTTCCAATGGAAACACCCCTTTTTGTTCATAATGTGTCTCTTTTTTTTTCTTTTTCTTTTCAGTCGGACCTCAAATGTGTCCAGGATGCCAAAGGCGGCTCCTTCTACAGAGACCACTGTCCAGTGCTAGGTAAGTCAACCCGGGGTGACCCCTCTCTGTAGTGCTAGTCCTTTCACCCACCCTGCCACCCAGCACGCCAACCCGCCAGCCCGCCTGAATGCCCCGTTCTGGTGCAGTGCCTTCCAAGGGCACGAGGGAGAGCTGGACCGAGGTAGTGGCGCCTAGCGGCCCCTAGGTGGCGGCAGCACACAGACACCTGGAGGCCGGAGGGGTTGTTGGAGCCGGTCCCGCTGGCACAGCAGCCCCACCAGTTCAGGCAGGGAATGTAGTTCCCCCGTCCCCCCCCGTCCCCCACCACGAGTGTTTCTCCTGGCCAGGGATACCTGGGCTCTGACTTGGCAGTCCCCACTGCACTGCAGCAGAAGGCCCTCCTCCTGCCGTTTCCGCGGCGATGCACACAGAGCCTTGGATATCTCAGGACGTGCAGGGCCAGCTCAAATTGGATTTGATGGCAGGGCACTTATGTTATTAGTCTTTTACTATGAGGACATTACATACCATTGGATCCCATTAAGACTCTTAACCTTACACGGCAAATTCAATGTCAGCACTGACTTGATGTCGGCTATAAATAACTTAAGGGATCCTTCCCAAGCATCTTCAAATGAGCCAGAACAGGGAGGCTTTAAACCGTCCCGGGCCCTCCGGTACAGCCCAAACTAACACTGTGACCCCGCGGTGACCCCGGCAGGCGAGCAGAACGGCAACCGCAACCCCGGCGGGCTGCAGATCGGCGACCTGGTGAACATCGACCTGGACCTGGAGATCGTCCAGTCCCTGCAGCACGGCCACGGCGGCTGGACCGACGGCATGTTCGAGACGCTCACCACCACCGGCACGGTGTGCGGCATCGACGAGGACCACGACATCGTGGTGCAGTACCCCAGCGGCAACAGGTAGGAGCCGGCCGACGCCCGCCCGCCCGCCCGCCCGCTCTCAGGGGAGGGTTAGGGACGGCAGTGACAACAGGGCTATGTTTGATAACACTGCAACACTGTGGTTTTTCTTTCTTTTCCCCCTGGTGGGTTCTTACTGCGACAGATTTCATCCACACTGTCGCCGCTCTTAATTTGAAACGCTCCATTGTAAACGCGCACACACACACACACACACCACGGGTAAGAGCTCCTCTCGATGAATCTGGAAGATGCATATATTAGAAGGGATGGTTCAATATTCATCTGGGAGGGCCAAAAAAACGGCGACGGCTGTCACAATGCTTTATCATTATTGGATCCCCTGTTGCTAGTTGACAGCGAACAAAATATAGCTTCATGTATTAAGACAGCAACAACCCTCTACAAGCTACTATGTCAAATGGGCTGCTAATGTAAGCTACTATAGCAAAGCACACACCACAATCAATCAAGGCGTGAGTCTGGCCACATTCCATAAGCACTTAATATTTAACACTAAATAATGCTCCGAGGGGCAGTATTTTTACAGGCAATTTCTGCTATATATTTTGCACGTCTTTGTGCCAAAACTCAAAATGTGGTCTGTGTGCAAAGCAGGCTGTTATAGAGGGAACAATGGTGGAGGTGATTAGGTCAGGGATGCACTTATTTGAACCTACCTGACTTGTAGTTTTTACCTGCTCTTGTTGTAGGCACTATTTTTGGTAAGTCGCCTTGGATAAAAGCGTCTGCTAAATGATTGTAATGTAACGTAATGAAGTGCTGCAAATATTTATATCAAGAGTGTCTGTGTGTGTGTGTCTGTGTCTGTGTGTGTGTGTGTGTGTGTGTGTGTGTGTGTGTGTGTGTGTCTGTGTCTGTGTCTGTGTCTGTGTGTGTGTGTGTGTGCGTGTCCCAGGTGGACGTTCAACCCGGCGGTGCTCACCAAGGCCAACGTGGTGCGGAGCGGCGAGGCGGCGGCCGGCGGGGCGGAGGGCGGCACCTCCCACTTCCTGGTGGGCGACCTGGTACAGATCTGCTACGACATCGACCGCATCAAGCTGCTGCAGAGGGGCCACGGCGAGTGGGCCGAGGCGATGCTACCCGTAAGGCCGCTCGGAGAAACACCCCACCTGTCTGTGCGCAGTGCGTGGTGTGCTAGCTGATTGTTACCATAGGGACTTTTGTAGAAAGGACTCCACCCTTTATTGTAGAAACAAGAGATTTTTTTCCCCCTAGTTCCCATAGTACGGCAGGCAGCTTACCGGCATGGCCCAGCAGCCCGGTCCCTGCCTACCTAATGGGGGCTGAGAGCGCTCCGAGCGGGCCCGCAGAGCCGTGATCACTATCCACGGCTGTCCTCCTCTCCTCTCCTCTCCTCCCATCTCTTCAGCGCGCCTCCGCAGTCCCCTCCGTTATTGATGGCCCCTCTCAGGACGGCCCCTGCTCGTTCTTCACCGGCCCCAAAGTGCCTCCTCCCTCATCCACACCGCCGTGATACGATTAGAAAATTGTAAGACGTTTTTTTTTTCTTCTTCCTGGGGGCGTCCCCTTTAAAAAGCCCAGTGGGAAAGGGACAGGGGTTGTTGAAGCTGTGTCGATGAGGAATAGGGGAGTTCATAGAGCGGCCCTCCCCTCTCCCTCCATCTCAGCCCCCATCAGTCCAGAGGGGTACCTGGGGGGCGGGAGAACTTCTAAGATGGGAGAGGCAGGGCCATCTGTGATCATCTGTGGCCCGTCCTACTCCTTCAACAATGGGCTGGGCTCTTCCCCGGCCAGCGATGTGGAGTTTTCATTCTTATCTTTTTCTAACTTTTATCTCTCTTTCACGTCCAGTCTGTTTGGAAGTGTTTTTCCTTTATCTCTGTTTTTTCTCCTTTATTATCTCGGTTTCACTCTTGGCATCTCTAGCCTCACTGCACACCCCTCCATCCTTAGCCTCTGTTCTGACGTGTGTGTGTGTGTGTGTGTGTGTGCGCAGACCCTGGGGAAGGTGGGCCGCGTACAGCAGATCTACTCGGACAGCGACCTGAAGGTGGAGGTGTGTGGCACGTCGTGGACCTACAACCCCGCCGCCGTCACCAAGGTGGCCCCCTCCGGCTCGGCCACCACCAACGCCTCAGGAGGTACGCGCCCCCCCACCCCCCGCGTCCCCACTCCCTCTGACGGGCGCTTGCCAAGCGTTCCCTTTTGCTCCCCCCTTTCTCTCTTCTCGGCCCGTCCCAGCCCATCGATCTGCTCCAATTGATGCCGTTTGAAGAAATAAAAGTGCAACAATCGGGAGCGATGCTGGTCGCTGCGGTGGCACCCAGTGGAATAGCCGGCCCAGTGTGTTGACTGTTGTCACAGGGCGAGGCAGGGACTGATATAAGGCCTCAGGGCTCCTCAGGACAAGTCAGACCTTTGTGTCAGAAAAGATCCATGCTTGTTAAAATAACCAGGCTCCACTGAGGGTACCACCGCAGGGACAGTTTATCGTAGCCTGCTCCAGGTTTTTCCAGACCTTTTTTTGTTTCTTAGCTTACCTAAATCATCTTACAGAAATGTTATACTATTTATAAGTATATATATATTTTGCAACATAATAGTGTAACAACATGCATAAAGAATATGTAAAAATATAAAAATATAACATGAAAATGAGTTATTCAATGTTTTCCTTTGCTTTCCTTTCTCTCCCATGCACTGTTGTTTTCCCTTTGTGTGTGTGTGTGTGTCTGTGTGTGTCTGTGTCTGTGTGTGTGTGTGTGCACGCGCCGCAGAGCGCCTGTCCCAGCTGCTGAAGAAGCTGTTTGAGACCCAGGAGTCCGGGGACATCAACGAGGAGCTGGTGAAGGCGGCCGCCAACGGGGACCTGGCCAAGGTGGAGGACATCCTCAAGAGGCCCGAGGTGGACGTGAGTCACCCCCCCACCCAGCACACACACACACACCACACACACGACACTCACAGAGCACACACACGACACACACTGTCAAGTTATCTGGGATTTTAGCTTCAGCACTGCTTAAACTTAGAGGACGCATGGACAACACTTTAATCACACACACACACACACACACGCACACACACACACACACACACACACACACACACACCCACCCACCCGCTGGGGGTTCCTTATTGCCCGTCAGAGGAACAGCGACATGAGCCACCTCCTCATCCCCCTTGCTCTGCTGCTGCGGGGGAGTGTCACTGTGACGCATCACACTCTGCCTCCCTAGCTGCTCTCATGACTGCAAGCACACACAGGTCACCGCTGCTGCAATATCACTGGAAAACGATACAGTGAAGCGAATGAGGAAAGTGTGTTCAAACTTTTGACTGGTACTGTATGTTATTCTAACGTCTAACTCCATAGCTCGCGGTGTGACATAAATGACTGAGCGAGTCGGCTAGTCTGTGTACCCCCCCCCCCCCAACTGAGCGTGTGGCCCCAGGACCCGCCTCTCTGTCGGGCCGTCAGTCAGTGGGTCTGTCTGTCTCTCCCTGGCCCAGAGAAGCCCAATGAAGGGGGGCTCGGCTTGGCACTGCCCGACCCCCCCCCCCCCCCCCTCTCTGTCAGTCAGTGGGTCTGTCTGCTTGTCTCTCCCTCGTCCTGTTTCCTGTTCCCGATGTGCAGCGCGTCCTCTCATCCTTCTTCACCTCTCTGAGTGCTTGGCCCATCGCCCTTTGTTTCTCTGTGTGTGTGTGTGTGTGTGTGTGTGTGTGTGTGTGTTGGTGTGTGAGGGGTGCTGACGTCTGGCCGGGAGCCCCAGTGCCTTTCAGTGGAATTACCCCTTCCCCTCGAGCTGAGCCGCGTTTAGCGAGCCCAGCCAACTGATCGCCGGGTCCGCCAGGACAACAGACGTCTGGAGGCTCCCAGAGGAGCCGCCATTAATATTTATCCCCTCCTCGCTGAGTTACTGCGGCGCTGCGGTCGGCCGTGAGGGAGCGGACACACACACACCGACACACACCGACACAACACACACTAATCCAGTCGTGTGTTGCTCCAGGTGAACTGCTCGCTCAGCGGATAACCTCGAGCAAAGTCTTCCCAGGACACACACACACACACACACACACACACACACACACACACACACGCAGAGTGGTTGTAATGTGGCGTGTGTGTGTGTGTGTGTTCCAGGTGAACGGCCAGTGTGCGGGCCACACGGCGATGCAGGCGGCCAGTCAGAACGGTCACGTGGACGTGCTGAAGCTGCTGCTCAAACACAACGTGGACCTGGAGGCCGAGGTAGGACCGGAGGCCGCTGCCCGCAACGGGGTAGACAAGGTTAAACTTAGGGGGGCCCAGCCGCTAGGGGACCTGGAGGCCGAGGTAGGAGCGGGGCTGCCGCCCGTAAGGGGGTAGACAGGGGAAAGCTGAGGGGGGACCAGCAATAAATAATCATGTTCACCCTAAATCTATCTGATGTTTGTGGGGGCGGGCCTGGGTAGGACCACCGCCAGTCCTTCCTCTAGAGAGCGCTGTGCTCCTCTGAAGGGATCAGTTCATTCTCATGCTTAGTTCATTATTTGTATGTGCAGTGTTTATGCTTTTAGAATGATTTCAGTGCTCAGAGTATTCTTCTCCTCATTGTGTCTGTCTGTCTGTCTGTCTGTCTGTGTGTGTGTGTGTGTGTGTGTGTGTGTGTGTGCGTGCGTGCGTGCGTGTGTGTGTGGCGGCGGCGGCGGCGGCTCCCAGGACAAGGACGGGGACCGGGCGGTGCACCACGCCTCCTTCGGGGACGAGGGCTCGGTGATCGAGGTGCTGCAGCGGGGCGGGGCCGACCTCAACGCCAGGAACAAGCGGCGCCAGACGCCCCTGCACATCGCCGTCAACAAGGGCCACCTGCAGGTGGTCAAGACCCTGCTGGACTTTGGCTGCCACCCTAGCCTGCAGGTACACACACACACACACACACACCTTGCCACTGTACTGCGACGCTTTACGTCAGCATCTGTGGTCGTGAACCAAGCAGCTACGTCCATCAATTGGCAGCCATCACCACACCCGTGCACGCAGAAGTGAGTTCAATTTCATACACTTTCCCCGTAGGGCATGTGAAATGCAGGCATAGAAACTAATACAACATGAACATTTGTTTAGTTAAAAATGTAAAAGGCAAGAAAGTGTGTTCATTTTCCGGACCATTTCCTAGGCCAGTGAAAAGCTGTCCCACTCTATGTGGGTAACGCCAGCCAGTCAGCCAGCCCGTCAGCCAGCCCGTCAGTCAGTCAGTCAGTCAGTCAGTCAGTCAGTCAGTCAGTCAGTCAGTCAGTCAGTCAGTCAGTCAGTCAGCCAGCCAGCCAGCCAACCAGCCAGCCATTCAGTCAGCCAACCAGCCAGCCAGCCAGCCCACCAGATCGCCATTCAGTCAGCCACCCTCTCTCTGCCTCCCCCGGCAGGACTCTGAGGGCGACACGCCGCTGCACGACGCCATCAGCAAGAAGCGCGACGACATGCTGTCTGTGCTGCTGGAGGCCGGGGCCGACGTCACCATCACCAACAACAACGGCTTCAACGCCCTGCACCACGCCGCGCTGCGCGGCAACCCCAGGTAGGCACCGCCACCCCCCCCCCCCAAGTCCCCCCCCCCCGGCAGCCTGCTCTGGCCCCGGGGCCTCGCTGTGCTGTGGCTCTGTCCACGGGGTCGTTCTGCGTGTGTCTCACACCCGGGTGTCTGCGGTGCAGTGTGGAACTGCAAGGGCCCATTGTTTGGATATTGCTCCTCTCGGATGGAGATTTGTCCCGACTTAAAAAGCACTTGGAGCGCGGATATAAAACAAAAAGATAAAAAGGTGTGTTGTGGCTTTGCGAGGTGGGCCGTGTCTGCGCAGCCTAAACGCGCCGCGCTGCCCTGTGTGTGGGCCCCCCCCGCTCCCCCTCGCCTCCCCGCTGAAGTCCCCTCTCTCCCTCCAGAGGGAGGTCACTCTCACCACAGACGCTCCTCTCACTCTGCCTTCCCTTTTAAGGCCTGGGAAGCCTCTGTCAGCAGCACGGCTCGTAGCCCACACACTGCATCAGCTCTCACCAACACTGCTGTGTACGGGCGTGTGTGTGCGTGTGTGCGCGCGCGCGTGTGTGTGCGTGTGTGTGTGTGTGTGTGTGTGTGTGTTTGCGCGCTATAGCCTGGAGCCCCTCGCACACACGCACACACATCCTGGCAGTAGCCGTCTGCAGCCTCCACTCCCCCTGTGTTATCCCCCGTGTGTCCAGCAGGGCGGCGTGCTGCTCGGTGGTGGGGCTATCCTGATGGCCTGGTGGGTACACGAGGCCGTTGTGTGGAAGGAGGGACTGACTGGCTGTCCCCTTTAAAGGTGAAGGCCACCTATTTAAAGGGTCAGGGTTTCACAGGCGGAGATTTACAAAAGGCAACAGCTGCCCTCTCTGGCTGAGCTCCTGCTCTGGGATTGTCTCTCTCTCTCTCTTTCTGTGTGTGTGTGTGTGTGTGTGTGTGTGTGTGTGTGTGTGTTTGGGTTTCGGTTTATTTTATGCTTGTTTGATGGCTGTTCCATGCAGGCTGGGGTGTGGGCGTGGAGTATGTGACATCCCTCCCCATTCCCTGACACGCATACAGCGGGGGCTTGGCACGGGGACAGGCTGGAATTGGGGTTGGGGGGGGTGTGGAGCACCTGCTGCCACCTCCATCACCCTCCACCCCGCCCTGCCCAGCATCCCCCGCCCAGACCAAAGAATTGGGTCTT